>JANKHO010000284.1:0-28579 GCA_027627235.1 Agrocybe chaxingu | reverse complement strand
TGGCACTTGGCGCCGTAGCAGCTACAGAACTCGTGGTCACAGTTGGCCGGGCGGTCTTCATGGACCGGCGCTGAATAGGCGTCGAGCTCTGTCCACCAAAGCCATAATTAGCTCAATGCTCGCCTCGAGGTGAGGGGAGAAAATTAAAGAAAAACGCGCCTCGAGCAACCTCGGCGTCCCACTAATAGTCGTGTACCACTCCTTCGGCTTCTCATTCCCCGTGAGAGTGGAAGGAAACTTAGCCTTGACCTCGGGTGGGATACCCAGGTCAAAGATGTAGCGCGGGTTGAGATTGTCATGAGTGAGCGTTATAGTCTCAAATGACTTGAATTCTTCGGAAGGGACGTCGATGTACACGCCCAGCTAGGGAGGAAGGGGTGTTAGAGATGTAAGGGGAGGGGAGGGGGAGAGAGACATGAATAAGTACTTACCTCCAAGTCACACGCCCACTCATAGATAATCTCGAGAGTCGCGCTCTTTCTTTGCCTGCGAGGAACAGGTAAGAATTCAAACGGACCCTCTACTTTTGGCTTGCATTCGTCAACTTTCTCGACGGCGAGCGGGACGACGGTCAGGATTGGCTGTGCTTGATGTTAGTTTGCGTCGATTATGCACATGGGGAAATACGACTCGCCTGCTCCGATTCTACCTCCACCACTTCGCACGAATTCTCTGGGGAGGGCGGGGGGAGGTAGTCGGACATATTATATGACGCATCCACGATCACCTCCATTCGTGACTCGACCAGATGCTCCGGCTCTGCTTTCTCCTCATCCTCCGCTCTCTTTCCAACCGATACATGCGCCTCGTGGATGTTCACCTCCGCCTTCGTCACTTCTTCGACTCTGCCCTCCACGTTCGAATGTACTTCTTCGTTCACCTTCGCCTTCACCGCCACATCGTCCTTCGCACCGCTCTCCACAACATCAAGCGCAATAGTCCTCAGCGTCCCCTCGCTGTCGTCCGACGAGGATGAGTGCGTCGAGTAGTGTGTGAGTAGGAGTGTCAAGTGCTAAGTTGGAATGAATATCAGTGTGGATTATGTGCGTCTTTTTGAATTCCGCGTTGGAGTCACATACGTAACTTACAGTAGGTTACCTTGTAGATACGGCTAAGGGGGTAGAAATCACGTTGGACACTGCGCGTCTCTCTTTGTTGAATATCGAGAAGTCAATGAGTGTCTCTTGCCGAGAAGGTCGTGCTCAGAATAAATGTTCCCCTCCTTTACTTAGTAAGTGCAACACTAAAATTGGTAATGATCTGCGCAGCTGATGGCGCGCCATATGCATATCGTGCGACGAATGCTGTATCCTGCATGGGTATAATTCAGACATGAAAAGATGCTGCGCCCCGTGCCATCTATCGACGATGCCCAAACTCGGACACTGGTGTCTCTACGTCTGCGGAACGGGCGGTGTCATCGGCTCGAGTCGTACTTAGGTCAGTGGACGCCGAAGCATTGAGCCCGCAGCAGAATGTTCAATTCTATCCGAAGACAACGAGAGGTAAACATGCGAGATGGCTAGTATATAAAGCAACCAAAAATATGGGAGTAGGCAACAACTCTCTCATATATTCTCTCGATCCTCGAACGTACTGCAGGCGGTGTGATGAAGGATTTCGGAAACTTGGTTCGCTCCGCGTTGACGGCGGTTGCTTTTGCACGCTTCTTTAATCTCATTCCATACGCAAGAGGACAAGCCCAAGCAGACTTTGACTGGAACTCTGTAAGCGTGTTCATGTATATTTGCGATTATAAGCTGAACAATTATCTCGCTCTCTTCTAGCTAACGCCAAGCACGAACCTTACCTGGGTCGGATGCTACTCCGACGCAACTCAATGCACTCGCTTAAGCGTAAATCTACTTTAACCCATTGTTAAGTACAACTATTGACCTTATTGAATCTAGGTCCCCTTAAACTACTCTGACCCGGGCATAGGCACCGCCGCCATCGCCCTAATCCGCATTCCCTCTCCCTTGGGCCTTGCCGGAGATTCTTCTTACCGCGGCCCCGTTCTGTTCAACCCCGGAGGTCCAGGTGGGAGCGGCGTCGAAGCTGTGCTCTCTCTCGGAGAGGCTATTACGTCTGTAATCGGCCCCGAGTTTGATCTTGTTAGCTTCGACCCCCGAGGTCAGTGATCTTTGTCCTTCGTGATTTATTCAATGGGTTTAACGCATAGGGTGCAGGAGTCAACCACTCGACGCCTCAGGTATCATTCTTTAAATCCGAGCCTGAACGCGCCGCTTTCGACTTCAGTGCCACCGCGCTCAACATGGATGCAAACTCGTTCGACGAAGTCCCGGGACGCTGGGCGCGTATGCAGGTCCTGGGCCGCTTGGCGAAGGATAGGGACACCGGGATCCTAAACTACCTCACGACGGATAATGTAGCGCGAGATATGCTGAGTATTGTGCAGGCGCACGGGAGGGAAAATTTAGTGTACTGGGGAGTTTCGTGAGTGCTAGTTCATTTTTGAGTTAATATTGGGCTGACGTAGTTCCGGGACAGATACGGATGTATTCTCGGATCGACATTCGCTGCTATGTTCCCGGTATGTGTGGAATCACTGACTCCTTATTGCTTTGCTAATTCTCGGGCAACTCATAGGATAAGGTCGAACGCTTAGTTCTCGATGGTATGTCATCCATAAACCAGTTAGTGAGATTCGCGCTAACCACATTATATTACACCAGGTGTCCCCGACGTGGAAGGGTATTATGACAGTACGTCGCCGACCCTGCTTTACCCAATAATACATATCCCTGAACGTTTTCAAAGTGGACTTTTCCAATAGTGTCCTGGATGCCGATAGAGCACTGCAGACATTCTTCGACGGCTGTGCCGCCGCTGGGCCCAATCTGTGCGCTTTTCATTCTCCCACACCCTCCGCCATCAAAGACCGTCTCTCTGCCCTCTCTGCCTCTCTGATTGAGCAGCCGGTTCCAGCCTATTCACCCTCCCTCCCGAAATATGGCGTGCTGGACTACGTCACTCTGCAGAGGGCCTTGTTTAGTGTGTTGTACGCGCCTTACGAATTGTTCCCGCTCCTGGCACAAGGATTAAAGGCACTAGAGGAGGGAGATGGAAGTCTGGTGTATCAGCTCGCGGAGCCGCTGGCAACCGAGGCTGTCGTGGCGATTGGATGCACGGACGCTGATCCCGTCGAGGATGGTCCAGAAGAGATGAGGGCTTATGCGGAGAGAATTAGTGGAATATCCACTTTCTCACACATAATGGCTTCGTATCGGCTAGGTTGCAGGTAAGTCTCTCTGTCAACTCTCGCTGTTGTAATTGTGGCACTTATAGGAGTTCCAGTGGGTGGAAGATCCATCCAAATAATTTTAGAGGTATGTCTCAGGTGCCTTCCACCCTCCTATTCTCACCTCCGGTGTAGGGCCGATCAGTGGGAACACCAGCTTCCCAATGCTAATAATTGGAAATACTGCAGACCAGATCACTCCTCTCGCAATGTACGTTTCCGTATTTTCCTATAAGTTCAAGCAAAAATAGCCAAACACCACTTTTTTTCTTTCTTTCCGTCAGGGCGAAAAAGTTGGCTATTGGATTCCCAGGATCTGTTGTCCTAACTCAGGATTCACCTGGGGTACGGCTTGTTTTCTGTCTCTCCTATGAAACACCAATAACTGTTAATATAGCACACCTCGTTCAACGCGCCGTCCGAGTGCACTCTGGGTCATGTCCAGAGGTACTTCCAGAACGGCACTCTCCCAGAGGAATGCATCGTTTGCAATGTTACGGCGCCTCTGTTTCCTCCTCCGTCTAATGCATCCGATTTGGCAAAGAGGATGGGTCGGAGAGAGTGTAATTCGTTGGCAGATATTGCCCAACGTTTGAGAAACATCAATAAGCGGCACCTTTTCGCGATCTAAATGACGTACGGAGTTCTACCTACCAGGAATGCGGACAACCAGGACGTTCTACGGACTTATAAGCACGATTTGATGTAGTGGACGTGTCTCTTGAATTAAATATAAAGAGCCAAGCATCGTAAACGCACCGATCACTGACAGCTGCTTTCGCCGCGTCGTCTTTTTGCACCGCGGACTTTCCTCCAGGAAATAGAGGAATCGGTCCTTGATCCCTTTCGTTCGACTCCTCCATGACGTCCGTACTAGGCTTGAATTCGTTCCTTTCTGCAATCCCCAAGAGTACCCTCGGCCTACTAAGATCGTCACTCAGGCGAATACCCCCAGAGCAGCTGGATCAGGGATGCGTCAGGACCAGGAGCCATATATTCTCCTGGGGGGGGGTTCCTATGCTTATTCTTTACTCTTACTATTCGTTCGGCAAAATGCACAACCTACAGACTCAGGATTTGGGAGATAGCAGCTACGCGAACCTGCCTGCACCCATGATGATGGATTGCGCCACCGAAATGATTAAAGGTAGGTGCGCGCTATCTATCCTACCGTGTTTGAACAAACCGCAGTAGCCAAGCCAAATTCATAGTTTTAATAATACAAATGCTTTCGAAACGCTACACAGTCGCGCGCTGAGCAATACCATTGCTGTGATTACAGAGACGCGACTGAGATCGCAACTTTCGAGTTCCTGTCTATTGAGTTCGCAGAAATGTATCCGCCGAACAAATTGAGTGAGAGAAGAGACCCAATCACAGTGATTAATAAGACGAAACAACGGGGGATGCATTCAAGCGCTCGTGGCTGTAAGGCGCTTGCTTTGAGCGAGACCCATGACAAATCCACGCATATTGGGTAGACCTGCGAGCGCCCACGTCCAATTTCGGGTGTACATCTGGCTGTCCTCAGCGCGCGGAAATTTTTGATTTTTGGGACGCGTTCGCAATATAAAGGGCCCCCGTTTTTTCGCCATCCGTAGAACCAAAGCACATAACACACAAGAACACCCACCCACTACCAACACCAAAGTACATATACAATGGACGCCTTCACCAACATTTCAACCTCCACTACCAACACACCCGAGCCAGACGACGGCATCGTCCCTGCTGAAGAAGAAAGGGCCGGTACCCTTTCGTCCTGGTGTGTTGTTGCCTGACTGAGCGGCGAATTCGGTCAGCTGTTTGTTCAAGAGTCAAGTACGTTCGTTTTTCTGCCTCGAAAGCGTTGTAGAGTAATAACTGATTCAAATTTTCACGGCAGGCAATGGGCAATCACTCGCTGTGCGATGATATCCTGCATTCCTGATTGGAGAGAGGAGGGCAAACCGGAGATGAAGCCTCGAGGAAGCGAATTAGAGTTGGGTTTGTAGGATGTCCAGTAGTTATAGATCCGGAATTTGGCAGGTGCCTGTTGCAACTAGCTGTGAGTTGTGAGACTGGTGACCGACCTCATGTGACTTTCTGTCAAACAACCGCCCGAGTAGTATGCAGAATACTTCACTGCCAGATGAGGGTAAAGAGACAACGGTAGCATGCATATTAATGCCGATCCCGTCTGCGTCGACTTGAATGCGCCCTACACTCGCTCCGAGGCTCCCAGTCCACCCTCTCTGCAAATAAGTCCCACATTTGTCCATCCAGCGGAGAATTCGCAAGCCCGGCTACCTTTAAGTTCATCCAGTGCTCCGATTCCTGACAATGAAGTCCCTCGAAATTAGGTTTCGTGTCAAAAAACCTTCGTCATGACGAGCACGATCGTATCGTGCGCAGGCAGGAGCATCGCGACCGCGTACCGCCGTTAGGAACGCATACTCTAGGAGAGCGACACCAGGGCAATATTACTATAGAAAGTCTGGAAATCGGAATGGAAAAATTGCGGTTGAGGTTGCTGAGAGCGGCGGAAAGCGGACTGTTGTGCCGCGGACCTATTCAGAGAAACAGTGCCAGCGATAAACAAAGGAGACGAGGGAAGAATAGACCATCGCATAGGGTGTATCACTCGTCAGAAAGAGGATTGGTCAATCGGACGACTCAGGCTATCAATGACATGGCGGCGAGGAAGTGATGCCCAACATCGATCACAGTGCCCAGTATTGAACGCAAGCAGCGCGCAGCGACACTTATGGCACTGGGAGAGCGTGGACACCAGCCAGCTGCCATGAGACAGAAGGAGACTGCCGGGGGAGGATCAGACGTGGAGACAAGAAGGAAAATATAGGTGGTCGTAGGCCAATAAGAGGGGGGTACGAGTCGAACCTCAAAGGATGGAGGTAGATAAGGACGAAGGCACCTTCGGCAACTTCGGCAATAAGTATTGGCCGGTCTGCGGAAATGGCCGAGAATCGACCCACGCTGCCACATTCCTTCATCCCCAGATTCTCAGACTTTCGCTTGAGGCACGAACTGCAGGGAATGTCGAACATTCGAGCTACGAAGAACTTAGGTGCGTTTCTCATTATCCTCATACGTCTTTATCACAATCACGACTCTCTTTTCCACCCTCAGGAGGTATACAAATGGGCTTTGTCTTGAGGATATATGTCAGCCACTGCCCGACTCGAGCCAACTCGCTGCTTGTTGTCATCGACGTTGTCACGAAAGTCGCCCTATGCCGGCACGTCGACAAAAGCCCTCTGCCTCGTTCCCGCCCCGCGGTACCTGTCGGCGTTCCTCGTGCAGGATCCGGATGTTTGGTGTTCTTGCTCGCTCCATTCACGCTGCTCTCTGCAGATCTGCTGCATGGATTTCCCCATCGTACGACCCACGTCTAAGTCAGCACTTGTTCCTCTCCTTTTGAGCTGCTATAGTCTGTATGCGACTCTCGGGAGAGTATCATATGCCGCTTGGTGCCGGTCTGGATGTGTGCAGACGATGGGGGATTGCTGCTGTTATCCATTGTTCTTTGTCTCCTCATGGAGCAAGGGAGATGTACAACTCTTGTACAACCATCTTGATCTTCCGCTTCCCTCGCCCTTCTCCTCGCCTATATTTAACCCATCATCAAAGTTTGTCCAGTTATCCTATGAGCCCTAGGCGCCAGGCCCTCGCCGTTTGGCGCGGATTCAGAAATACAACTGTTGACCCCTTCGATCTCTCATGGATCAGCTTTGCCTCCTTATTCCTTCATATACTTCGTCTTCGACCTCAACTCTTGTCATTTCCTAGCACCGGAACACCCTGTATGGAGGGCTCCACAATCTCTGTCTTTTATCGATCGGCTCGTGCCTTGCCCTCCGCTACCAGATCTCCTATCTCCAATTCATCCACCTTCAACCTGTCCACATCTACGTCCACGACACCAAGCAGAACCCTCTCCTTTCGAGCTCTACGCACGCACTGTCATCTGTGCTGTGAAAGGCTCTCGGAGAGTGATGAAGGTCTAGAGTCGTGGTCTGGATGTGCATAAACGATGGCGGATCGTCCCGTGGCTGATAAGCATTTGGGCTTGCCGCTCTGTCGTCCGCCTCTTACCGTGCTTACCGACTGCCCATCCTCTCCCCCACACGCTCGATTTTCCACAACCACTCTCGATTCCAATTACCAACCCACCCGTCTTTCTCGAGCTACTGTAGAGCGGCTAGTAGGTCCGATCCGACCCCATCGTTGAAGCGTACCACACTTGGGGTTATCCCGACGGCCGCTCACTGTGCGACGCGTGACCATAGCTGTGTGCGGTTCTAATCATGAGCGTTTCGGCGCATGAGCACCATCTCGTCGAGCTCTTCCCAATTTCTCGCTACGTCCAAACGGCTGCTTTCAACCCCGCTCCTTTTTAAATCCAAGCTCGAGATCTTTAAAATTGGAACTACTGCATTGTCCGTCGACCATGATGAGAATAAACACCTGGATTTTGCCATCTGGTTTGCTCCTCTCCACCCTATATACAGGCTGGCGGTTCTCTCGATCTTTTAAACCATCTGTATGCCTGCTTTCAATCCTTCCCGAGATCTTCCCCGGAAATAATATTTGCTTTTGATATCGTCCCTTCTCGCAGCTCCTCCTCTGATCCAGGAAAACCTTCAGAGCAACGCTCTTTCTCGACCCGCGTGGATGGGGGTATGGCCGGGATCGAGACGATCTTCGACATGTACCAAATCAGTGCAATGCGTGCCGCCAGGTGAATAGACCTTGGCACTCATCCTCGTCATCCTCGGGCTCGTAGAGGGACCCTGACTCCACCTAGAATTGTTATACTCACCTGCAACATAGTGTGGTACCGCAGAATTCCAGAAAGTAAACATAACGATAGCAGTGGAAACCAAACCCTAGGTACCAGTGGGTCTCTCGGCGAGGATCTTTTCCCCTTTCGAGTCAAACAAGAAACTTCCCAAGATGAACCCCTTGTTTACTCTCTCCTAATCTCACGATTGACATCGCGGTCCATCTCTCACTTTCGCGCCACCCTTCTAGAAACATCGTGCCTGCTGAGTCACGCGCCTTGTCTGGTTGCAGGGTGGGTGAGGTGAGGTTTAACCCGGTACGGTCCATTTCTGAACACCGGGGGCCCGAGACTACTCCAGCCAACCTTTCGGCTGAGCTGCACCCTCGTCTCGGACCCGTACATCCCTTCCTTGACGAGCTTTTCCTTTTTAAGAGGAACGTCTATCTCAGTCGAGATGCACGGGCTGTAGGTAGGATTCCACCGGTTTGCGCTCTCGTTCTCATCTCCTGTGGGTTAAGTCCTTATTATTCTCTATTGCGGGGTAATCCAGATATACCAACTGTGTACGTAGGGACTTGGGATCTGTCTGACCGGTGACAATGACTTGACGTGATGAACGACCGGCTACACCTTCAGCTTTAATATTTCGTTCATTTCACCCCGAAGACGGATACGTGGGTGAGCCAAAGGAACTTTGGAGACGACGGTGCCCGTCGTCTCCGTCTTCACATTTCGAACAGGCAGTGCTCTGCCGCTGCACTTTGTTTAAATAATGCCGCTTCCACTTCAAGCCGTTCGATTGCGTGAACCCTTACGACACCATTCTCAAAGATGTCAATCAAGACCAAAGTATCAGCTTCCTTATAAACCACACTGTCAGAGCTCACGATAAACACCCAACTCTTTGACACCGCTACCTTTTTCTTCTTCTAAGTATCCACAAGAACTCGGATAGAAACGCAGATATCTATTCACTTGGAGGACGTATTAAGGACCATCGCCTCAAGTAAACGGAATAACGAGGTAAATGATCTTTTTTCGCAGTTCAGCACAGAGCTCATGATTTCGTGATATTGGCACTGTCTTCCACCTTAGGAGTCCAGGATGACGAAAGAATACGAACAAACCCAGGGTTCACTCAGTCCAGAGGTACGGTGCTCGAAACGGTAGAAGCATATCAGGACTAACTACAGACAGGGCCCTACAGCAGTGCTGGAGGAACTAGGTGCGGAACAGGTCGAGAAATCTGCTGCAGAGAAGCCTATGACAGTGAGTCCGCTAAAACATGAGTATTACGTCTCCGGAGGCCAATGCAAATTTCCTTCAGACTCCGGAGTTCAAGTGCGGCACTCCTTATACGGAAAGTCTGCAAAAAGAGGAGGGACATGATTACTGGAAAGCGCTTCTTGAGCCACTTCAGGACAACGACACTGCACAATGCAAGATATGGGAAGGCGAGGTCCAAAATATCCTCATTTTCGTACGAAACCTTCTAGCGTTTTCATTTCATGATATCCGTTCTCTGATGCAGTGCTCATGTGAATAGGCGTCTCTTTTCTCTGCTGTCGTCACTGCTTTCGTTATCGAGTCATACAAAGACTTGAAGCCCGACCCCACCTACACTACGGTGGTCCTTCTCGCGCAGATAGCAAATCGCCTCGACGCCAACGTCAATGGTTCGACAACAGTAGTCGTGCCTGAGGGGTTTCCCGTTGATTTCTCTCCGTCTTCAATAACTGTTAATGTCCTGTGGATCCTCAGCCTCGTTTTCAGCCTCACGACAGTCCTGATTGGAATCATCGCTTCGCAGTGGCTCCGAGAACACCAGCGCCATCCAAATCACTTCTCCGTGGAAGAACGGTTCGGCCTCCTCAGCATGCGGACTGAGATGCTTGAGAAGTGGCATATTCCGCTCTTTTTTTTCTTCCCTTCCTGTCCTACTTGAGGTGGCATTCGTTCTCTTCTTCCTGGGCCTTGCCATATTCTTGTATTCCCTGGGCATTTATCGAGTTACCATCCCTATAATTGTTGCCATATCACTTTCTCTGTTCTTTCTTCTCGCCACGACCACAATCCCGGCATTACAAATCCTCGCCGTGCATTTCACAAGGAGAGAATGTAACAAGGGAATACCGGTACCCTGCCCATACAAATCGTCTCAGGCCCACCTTTTCCGTCTGCTAGTTGCCTCGAAACTGGGAAAATCTATTGCGCAATCTATTGGTCTTCGGATTCACGCTCTCGCACGTAAAGTAACGCTCATCGTGGCCGGTATTTTCAGCCCGTTCAGATCGTATCTCTCGACAATGGCTCGAGACCGACTTGGCCTCACCAGAAGCCTCTTTCCCTTTCACCACCTCAAGTACATCTCGAAGAAATCTTTCGACCACGATATCCTGCATGCTGGGTCATGGGTCGACCTCGACACTCAATGGGTCTCGCTTCGAAGAGATTACTCGTATCAAGCTCTTACGGGGTTGAATCGCACCCCGCTCGATGGCACGTTTCAGAAAGGTTTCTCATACGGCCCTGTCTTTGATCAGCTCCTCGGCATCCAGCGCCTGTGCCGGCAGCATCAGACATACGAAACGATACTCCGTCCAGCGTACCATTGCTTTGTGGAATGCATTTCCGCGGAAGGAACATTGCCAGGTGAATTTGCATTTGACAACGAGGAATTGAAGTGGTCGGGGGAACAGTATTACAGGGCTTTGGTCGAAATGCTCCGCCCAGAAAATACTGCGGTCGTTTCTGATACCCTCCCACAGCCTCCAGCGGAATTGGTGTACGATGAAGCAGTGTTACTTTTCGTCGAGCGCTTCTTGACGGTTCCGACGTCGTTCAAACTAGAGCTGACCAGGAGAGTGCTGAATGGTTTCTTTGAAAGAGGCATCACATCGTCGCGCTCCCGAACAGAGGGGGACAGGCTACCAAGAGGATTCACTCACAAACGTGCAGAAACACATGCTTGCCTGGTGCAGACGCTTTTTCAAGGCGCTGAAGGTGCGTTCTTTTGGCCTTCCCGAGTAATACGGATATTAAAACCAAAGGGTATCTTCCCAAAGGCACAATTCCTGCCTGTTCAAAATATTTCGACGCTTTTCTTGGCAACGTCGCGATCGGCGTTGTCGATTGGACACCACATCAGATATTTGGCAGGTTTTTCTGCGAGGTCTTGAGCTATTACTTGCTTTTCTGCAGCAGCACCAGCGAAGTCAACGGTGGGACAATGGAAAAAGCCGCCGCTGCCCTCACAGACAGGCTGAATCGCCACGGGCCCTCAGGCTCAGAAAAGCCAGCTGCGGTGAGGAAACTCAGATGGCTGCAGATATTTGACTTTCTTCAGGCATGGGCCATTGTTAAAGCATACATGCTGATCTATAGTGATAACCAAGTGCCAATTCCTCCGGACTTGCTGATTCTCGCAGCGAGATTCAAGGACCTCGCCGATGACGTTGTTAACTATCCGCGTACCCATTATAGCAAGGGTGTCCTGGATATTGCAAGTATCCTCTGGGGACAACCCGAAGTAGATGTATTAGCAGAGCTCAGAGACTACCCCAGGCAGTGGCAGTCTGGTTTGAGTTCACTACTAGTCCCAGAACTTGTGGTTCAAGAAGGTAGACATCTCCGGTGCTTCCATTCTGTGATAATCACCACTAATAATTGTACAGACGAAGGAGAATTTCCCCCGGCAACACCTGTCTTTGACATATTCCCAAATCCTGAAGAGGGCCACTCTTCAGGAAGTTTGGATGATGTTGAAGAGCTTCTGTGTGAGATAGAGGGAAGAAGTGAGGAAGGAAGCTACTCTGGCAAAGATGAATACAGCAGAGCGGAGGGTGGAGTTGGGGCTCTGGAATCGACTGTAGGGAGGAAGCCATAAGTATGCAAGCTGAAAACTGCACAATGAGAGACTCTGGGACCCTTTTGAGGTGGAGGGAATGGTGTGTAGTACGTGTGAATTCAGGAATCATCGTCGAATTGTCAATTCTCTTGTGCAATAATCTGTATCCGTGTCGGAGATACTGGGAAAAGCCACATGAAAACGGAAACCCGGGGTCGGACTTCCCCAGACTTCCCCAACATATATTTTATGGATTAAATCGCAAGGGCTTGTATGTAATTTTCCGGCGTCAAAGATACGTTGTGTCACATGAGGGCCACGTGCAGTAGTTAAAAGCCAAGCTCCCTTGACAAATCTCTTATGGACGGGTGCAACGCTCGATAAAGCCTCTGTCGACGCGCCGGACGAATCAAAATACGTGAAGGTCTTATCGGTACAGTTTGCACGTCCTTTGGTTAGACCAAGTGCTGAACGTCAGCGTCTCAACGTCAATCCCACCCTGCCTCGCATCTCGCATTCTTCCATCAGCATCAACGAGCGCGTCTGTTCTCTGGCAGTATCTGCAACTCTCGAAGGGATTGCAAGTGAAACTCGGGGCTTGAAGCTTGAAGTCGGGGACTTGAGCCCCGATGTCTGCCAATGCTACGAGTGGGGCAACCGGACCTGGGCAATCACGTAGGGTGAGCAATGTTCCTGGAACCCATTCTGACAATCGCCTCATTTTTCATCAGATCCTAGAAATTATGCAGGATAACCCACCCCTGGATACGTCTCAAGAGGTGTGAACAGCTCTGGCTTGAAGAGCCGTCGCATAATTTGAACTCCATCTAGGAAGGGAGGGGCATGGCGAGGAAGAGGTTCCTGGTCGTTGAAGAGTACGAGGAATCCGTGCAGGAACCTCTGGAAAGCGTACGTCTGTTGTCAGAGAAATGCTTCTATATATTGAACTAATGTGCGACCAACGTAGCCTGCTATCTTTGCGAGCGGCACTCCTTACGCGTACGGACTACCCAAGAAAGAAGGCCACGACTACTGGAACGACCTTTTGAAACCTCTCCAAGCGCACGATAGGGCCCAATGTAAGATCTGGGAGGACGAGGTGCAGAATATCCTGATCTTTGTGTGTTTGCTACGTTCTTCGTCCATCTCTACTCCCTAAACAATCTTGTCAGGCATCACTTTTCTCTGCTGTCGTCACGGCTTTCATTGTCGAATCTTACAAGAACCTCAAGCCCGATCCCAACGACGCCACCGTCGTACTCCTAACACGCATCGTCGCCCGTCTTGACAGCGTGGTCAACGGCTCAACACCATCATTCACGGCCGACGAACCAATCTCTTTCTCCCCCACATCCATCAGCGTCAACGTATTCTGGATCCTGAGCCTCGTTGTCAGCCTAACAACAGTGCTCATCGGAATCGTTGCATCGCAATGGCTGCGCGAACACCAGCTGCGCCCAGAGCACTTCTCAGCCCAGGAACGATTCGCCCTTCTCAGCATGCGGACGGAGATGATCGAAAAGTGGCGCATCCCTGCATTCTTTCTTTCCCTACCTGTCCTCCTTGAGCTCGCATTGGTCCTATTTTTCCTTGGCCTTGCCGAATTCCTCCGTTCGCTCGACGTTTATGAAGTTACGGTGCCCATCATTGTGGCGATATCCCTTTCGCTGCTATTCCTTGTCACTACCACAGCCATTCCGGCGCTCCAAGTCATGACAGTCCGCTCGACGAGGACNCAANTCAACAAGNATGTCCCNATTCCNTGTCCCTACAAATCACCTCAAGCGCGNCTATTCCGCCTTCTCATCTCTTCGAGGCTNGGAAACTTTGTCGCACATATCATTTTCATTCCNNTTTACTCTACTATCACTCANTCNGTTANAGCTGCTCGTTNNCTNAACCTNGGCGGNCTNTTCTGGCGATACATATCGCCNTTGATAGNACCCTTNCGCACCGANCCTGCTCNAANGCGNGTCAGGAAAGCTCGTGCATTTATCACCGACCCTATNTCCTTNATTCGTGGNCGTCGACGAGCTGAAGGNCGTGCTANCTACGAGATTTACCAGCCNNGTTACCCCGAATACAATCCAGCCAACGNTCGNTCATGGACNGACCTNGACATGGAGTGGATATCNCTTCGTCGTCACTATTCGTCGCAGACCCTCATCGGGTGGCANTGGAGNCCGCTCGATGGTAGATTCCAAAAGGACTTACAATATGGGCCCTTATANGACCANCTCCTCGGCATNNAGCAAGTNTGCGCNCGACACCGACACTACCCAACTATTCTTTACTCTGCCTACCACTGTTTNGTGGACTGTATCTCGACGGACGACATGAAACCCGGTCANCCTTCACTCGACCGCACNTCCAGACGTTTCGGAGACGATTACTACANGACCGTCATNGAGCTTTTGAGGCTTCGNGGGACTGTCGTCATCTCCGATCTCGTACCNCAACCACCAAGNCCTGACTTGATGTANGACGAGGCNGTNGTACTCTTCNTCGAACGTTTTGTACCAGTNCCAGAGGANACGAAGANNGAGCTTTTGTTCCGNNCCCTCAANCATGTCTCCGAGAANAGNGGTTCTTGGAAAGCAGATNAAGNNCGGCNACTAATGGGCCTNGCTCCTAATCGNACNCGGATGTACAGNACCTCATTACATGTATCTCTGNTGCAAGGAGNGCCNGAGGNTNGTAAGTTTNTNNTCNTTTCANCNCATGGATNNNACNTGANNTCCNGAATATCAATCGATTCTAGCNGGACGAANNGNCGGNATNAAATATGTCCAATCATTCTTCANAAATATCGNAGACGGCAAGATCGACTGGACAACACACCAGATNTTCGTCGAGGANCTTCGCGGCCTCGTGAGCAACTACCTCCGTGCCTCCTCCGAGTCGCCTCCACAAACTACAATCGATGCTCCAGGCTTTGTCGAACTAGCTGTCTCTGTCCTCAATGCGAATCTCAAGCTCCACTTAGAGGAGCCAGCCCCGCGACCGACAGACCAGGTCCCTGCCCAGCGTGCGGAACGTATGGCCGCCCACTCCTTCCTCGACACCTGGGCCATCGTCGACGGCTACATGCTCAACCGCAGGCACCGCCACCTTGTTGTCCCTCGCTCCGTGCTGGATCTAGCGGCGACGTTCAAGGGTGTCGTCGACGATATCATCGCGTCTCCATCTGAGGCACGGAATCGGCCGATATTGAGGATTACGAGGGATATTTGGGGCAAGGACGATGTGTACATACTCAGAGAGCTCGAGTACCACCGAAGACGGCAGGAGAGTATCTTGAGCTCGCTATATCTGCCAAGCAACACGGAGCAGAGTGAGTAGTTGTTAGTCTCGTTTGTCGATATTAGAACTGACCGGTGTTTTTACGCACATCTTCAGAGACTCCTGCTCTTCCAGACACGGAACCTAGCCCTGCTTCACCTCTTCTCGCTCCTGGCTCGCCTCCATCCAACAATCTGGCGGACACATCGGAAGTTGAACCACCCGTAAATCCGCCTAACAATCAAAATGTGAACGATGAAGACAAGAGCAATTCGACCTCAAGTCATGAGGGGTCTAACGATGAGTACGATTGTGCAGAAGCGGGAATTTCACGACAGCAGCCGTCGTGAACTTGCCACGGGGATGGTGTCTGGCTTGTTCATTGTACGGTTCGTATCTATCTTTTATCACAATATTTTTAACGGAGCTATGTCCAAGTGCGACAAATTCAGTGTTTCTGGCCACAACCGAATCCTTCAACGATCCTCAGGACTATTCAAATGGCGTGGTATGATGCCCGTGGAAGTGCTTCGACTCGACGATGGTCTTTGATCAAGTTAACTCTTTGTACTTCCGCCCTGCTTTCAAGCCTCGAATCTGGGTATTGGCAACTTTGCCATGGTACGGAGCGTGTGTAGGCCCCGCCAAAGCTACAATTCTTACGGAGAGCAGGAGAGTGGCGGAGAGAAACTGACACTTGAGAACGAAAGTCATGATAAAATAGAGGGGGCTAAAGGATCGACAAGGTTTCAGCTGCTAAATATCAATGCCAACCAAGAAATGTGGCTTTATAATCTTGAAGAAAGGTAGCCAAGTCGGAGAAAGATTGGGGCGACCAGCATCCGGATTTGTGCTTGGCCATATGTACGCGTCAAGTTACGTGTTCGGACATTCGTGAGCCGCACCCGCGTCGTCCTAAGTAATTTGCTCCCTCACTTCAAGTTCGATATCGAATCGTCGTGGAATATTGGATTTGGGCCGTAGCGTGTCGCCCCACATGTTTTTTTTTACCCACCTCTATCCCCTCGTTTCTGCCAAATACCGCCTCAAAACGCTTCGAGTCTGCTGCTCATCGTGAGCCCCGGGCCTTTCATTTGGATCCTCGACCTCCGAGAGATACGCGGAGAGAGTCCGTCTCCAAATCCGCAGCTGTGTGCCTAAAACCGACTTTGCTGGACAACGGCGAGCCCTTGATCAAACTCAACGTCAGCTACAATTGTTAGCAAACGATAGAAGGTTGGGTGGGCGATAGAAACTGCCAGCGGTTTGGAGGCAGTCAGGTTGTAAGTCCTTTCTCTCGTCGCATTAGGCTTCCCCCTAGATGTCTTTATAATTGTCCACCCTGTTCACTCCTCTCTCACTCTCGCCCATTTCACGCTTCACATCACTGTTGTTCTCTTATAACCCCGCCGCCTTATACTGACCACCGCTTTTTCAGAAAGGTATTTATTTAAGCCTATGACACTGGCAGTTGTCTCCTCCTTCTGTGCACCCACTCTACGCGCCTATTGGAATATGGAATAACACTGCTTGTTAACCGCCCTCAACGTTTGATTGTCAACCGTGCGGCGCGCCTCATCAAAATTCGCTCTCGTCAACTCCTTCTGGATCCTCAGGCTCGCACTCAGCCCGTACTCAGTCCCACGAGCGTCACGACCGAGATCGTCTCGCTCCAATGGCTCCGAGAGCACCAGCGCTATCCCGAACGCTTTCCTCCCGAGTAGAAGTTCGTCTTCCTCAACATGAGGACGGATATCATTGATAGGTGGCAGGTACCGGCATTCTTTACCGCCCTCTCTGTGCTTCTTCAACTTGCCTTAGTTCTTTTCTTCGTTGGCCTCATTGACCTTTTGCTCGATATCGGGGTCAATGGAGTGACAATACCAGTCCTGATCGCGATAGCTCCCGCGTCGACTTTCCTGTTGACGACCACGGCAATCCTGGCACTCCAGATCTTTCCAGTGAGGTCTGCGAAGGCTCAGGCAAACGATGACGTTCCCAGTCTGGTTGTTTCGCTTCGTTCTTTCCACTAGGTTAGGCCAATTCGGGGCCCACTACGTCTTTCTTCCCACTTATTTCATTCTTGCACGCTCACTGAGGCGAATCCGAAGCTTCCATCTTGTCGCTGCTGCGACCAAATATTCTGACACTCGTATGGTGTAAAAATACCAACCTTTCGATTCGAAATTTAATCCTTTGAATGTTCAAACATGGACAGATTTCGACCTCGAGGGGATCTTCCTTCGGTGTTACTACTCATTTCAATCGCTTGTCGGAGAGAAGACGATCTGGAAGGAGGTTGGGTTCAACACATGATGCGGCATGCCCGCTCTGCGACCATCTACGATGCCTATAGCGAGTTTGTCGCCATTATTCGCACCATCAACCAATCCTCAAGGCTGCATATCACTGTTCCCTCTGGTGCCTCTCTCCTGGAGTGAAGGCCTCCGGGCAGCCATTCATCAACATGCCGCGAAACACGCATTGCGGGACGAACTTTTGCGGTTCAATTGTCAAGATGGTGAAACCTCCTAGAAGAATCGCCGTCTCTGATCTTGTCAAGGACGTACCAGTTATACTCCTCTACGACGAGGCCCTACTCCTTTTTATGGAAACGTATCTCCACTTGAAACTTCAATCTGGAGTCATTGACCGTGCCAAGATACAAGTAGCCCAGCGGAGTTTTGCATCCCCGATCTCGTTCGAGAATATCTAAATTCGACATGTCGAGGCGTCGCCCATGGGGAGATAGATTGGACTATTCAGCAACTTTATCCATTGGATGGTCTCACACGTGCGATCGTAGAAAATTATCTGGACACTCGCGACATCGCAACAGACGCCATTTCGGGCCTTGGGGACGCTCTCGAGTCTTATCTGAAAACCAGCTCGCGAACGTTAATGTCAAAAATGACAAAAAAATCTGAAACGAACTCACACGTCTAACGTGTAATAATTTGTCTAATTTTCACTACGTTAAGAAAGGGCTCAGTTACCCGCACGACAGTCTCATCTCAGTGGACTTGTAGATTAGGAGATAACACGCAAAAATTGCTGAGAGACCTATGTCGATTTTATCCAAGTTCAAACCCTCGAGATCGACATCAAGGTCCGTTTTTCACTGTGCCCTCATGTGTTTCTTCCAATTTGGATTCGGTGATTGCTGGCGACTCAAGGCTCTCCAACATGTGACATGCGTACGGTCTCTACGCTCGACAGTGAACGACGGCGATGATGCCCCTATCATCTCCGACAGAGTAGCGTACAATGCAGATAAGGAATAATACAGACAAAGGAGCCACCGAGGCACACTATGGACGAGCACTTGCGTGGATCGAGCCTCCTATCATGTAGAGATTATTCCCACGCTCCGGCATCAAATGTCTTGGATGTGCGCCACACTGTGAATTTGCTCGACCAGTTCTTAATTCCAGCTTCGTGCGCAAATATTGACGGGATATAAAATACATGGATACTTATATGGCTGAGGTAGTGTCAAGTCTGCGCTATAGTACATAGGTAGACCTAGAAGTGTGGCTAGCAGGATCCTTCGGAACCAATAAATAACTAAATCCGCTCATAAATAGATGTTGATGCGTTGTGCACTACGAGATCACCATGGGCAGTTTTCTGTGGTATATAAGATCCACACGTCGCGCTCGTCTGGGCAAGGAACTAATCCTGCCCACCACAATCCCTCTTTCGAGCTCCCATGCCCTCCTCGCGTAACTACGAGGTGTGCGGCCTCGAGAACGTCTCCAACAGTGACAACACCACACTGACTTCCTGAGGGGCGGACGACTATGGGCCTGTCCAGGTCCAGCCATGACATCCTGATTGCTAGCGAGCAGATATTCATGGGCGCCATGGCTGGCTGGTGTTTCCAGAACCTCATAGAGGGATTGTTCTTCAGCGCCCGTGAGAGGACTGCGGTCGAGGACGGCTCGATGAGGTGATAAGCCATCGATTGTGAGCTTGATCGATATTCCAGCAAAGGATGGATAGAAATGGGATCCAAGGATAACGGAGGCAAAGGAACGGTTCTCTTTCGCACCAGGCGGGGTGGTTCTGGTAGGTATTCTTCAAGTCTTGTTCCATTATGATTCAAGTAGTATTGCCTGCGGGATGAAGAAGGGTGCGGAAAGATCTCCATCCCGGTAGGTGCTGTTTGCGTGTAGGAAACGGCAGCCCCTTCTGGCTCTTGAGTGTGCCTCGGCGTTGAAAATTCCAAATTGTCGATTGTGGCTGCCATTTAGCGAAATGAGGTGCTTGGATACGACCTTTGATTTGCCTGTGTCGAGCTCTGAGATCATAAACTTGGTTAACGAGTCAAACTTCTGCACGAGGAGACATGTTCACCGATTTTCTAGTCTTTGAGGAACAACGATGGTGGTGTGATGTACGATCAAGGTGATGGTATGAGGAAGAGTACGAAAAGGGGAAGAGGTTATGTATCAGGATGCTGACAAGCGGACCCGCAAATCCTCTGTTTCGGCTCCACGATTTGGTAATCTTGGCAATGTGTAAATAAACCAGGGACACGGCTGTGTCTATAATGGCGATTACGACCCGCCCCTCCTGATCTAAGCATGACTCCCCGTTAAGCTTTCTGAATCCCGTCTCACTCGCGGACTATCTCTAGAATAGTAGAACGGCGGGTACTGGTTCGTGAAGACTGAAAGCATGAATTTACACCAAGAGCGTGATTCTTAATGGATCTGTGACCCAGACAAGTATTCACTAGATCTGTCTAAGAGGAAAGGATTGAACCACCCATAGTCCCCATCTGGGCTTTGGCTTCCGGAAGTTACCTTGATGGGATCAAGAAATACCCCGAGCCTCCTCAAGCGCCTTCACAACAACAGGGTTATCATATACGGGTGTAAGCTACCCAGAAGTTGAATACATCATTCATCCTCTGACAGCATTCGCCGCTCGGGGTGGGCAAAAATAGATATAGAAACGGGCGCTCCCTGTAGCTGTCTATCACGGCTTCTAGTGGCACAGAATGCAGTCTCTGTTGAAGTGCCTGTACTATGTCGACTATATCTGTATTTTCAATGGATCGCTGATAGTTTCAACGCGGACTTTAAGTGAACTCGCTGTCGATCTCCTGGGATGTCTGTTCGATGTCTATATCTGGCTTGAATCACGATGGCCCTGGTTTTCCCACGGAGCTTAGGCGCCGAGAAGCTTTCCTCCCGCAGGCAGCACACAAGAATTAGATAATGAACAATGCCAAACCATGCCAAAAAGCATAACAACTCAATCTCGTGGCGTACGAGTGTCGCAGGGCCTTAAAAGTACTTGCGCTCGAGATCGGCTGCCCGAAAAGTTCGAGGCTGAATAGCGCATTGCGGAGTCTTTCTCCACCTTCCAACGAACCAGTTTGGTTACAGAATGACTTTGGCTGGCTCATGGGGATAATGCGTACTTCCGTCTTACATGGTGCTGTTTCTTCTATTCTTACACCCTAAAAGGACTCCAGCGGCGCTGGGACGACGGACTGGGTAGGGTCGCGCCCCATTTCCTCGTCCCAAACCTCTGAAGTAGCTATGATGATATCAACAAGATGATCATGAGATATGATTGTTAGAAGTGACCAATGATCTGCCTCGTGTACGCCATGTTCTCTTAATGTTCTTCGAAGGGAGGAAGACGCAGTTGCCCTATTATTGATGTGTCTCTTGGGACGTCAGCAGATGCACTGATATGCTTAGCTGATAGACGGCCTTTCCTAGGCATTCAAAATTTGCTAATTCGACTACCCAGCGGCTTCTGAGGACCCCATTTCCGGTCTGTTCTATTCCCCGTGGAAGCAGTACCAGGCGACGTCCGCTAACATTAGCTCAAGTCACACCCTCCTTCGCTCTACAAACCCGCCACCATACCCAAAGGTTCACTTCTCCGTTATCTCGAAATTGAAATGGTCCTACAGGCGTGAATTCAATCGTGCCATCTACCTGTCACGACGGGGCAGTTCCTCTCTTCGTTCCATTCTATGCAACAGCCTTCGACCGCATGCGCGTCATACGTTTATGGGGTGTTTCGAGTCCGTTGACAGAAATCCTGAACCTGAGTCTCGGCCATCGGCGATACGAACATCACATGGGATGGCCACGAATAGAAGTTTCGCCGTTGGTTCCTCGGAATCAGTTGTGCGCGGCACAACATACGTGGAGGGTGCCGTATCGTCATTCAAGTTGGAAGATCCTTCAGGAAGAATAGAATGAACGCCGAAGGTGAGTTTGAACGTGAGAAGACCCTCGCAGGCGGAGACATTAAACTGCGGATTGCTCGAATTCAAGGGTCTGCTGGCTTCTAGACAAAGGTAATGTCATTTAAGCTATTATCATGTGGAGTATGTGGGCGAAGAACCCCTTATGCACTGTGTACGGCGCCAATCATGCAAGTAGCAGTGACGAAATAAGGCACTTCTCGTAGGGAAGTCGAAGGGAAAGGTACTATTATTGTCAAATTATTCTTCCGTCCAACGGAACATTCTGTCGACCGAATTGCCATCGTTCTAATAGGAAGGGACTTTATATGAAAGCTTCCCCGGAATTTTTTCTTGAACTCTGTGCTCAGCGGAGAATTCCAGCCCATCCTCCTCGTTTCGATCTCCCGGCTTAGGATGACTCCTCCCACCTCTCCGGCGCCGTGCTGTCTTCATGAGGCGAGCGACCCAGCTCACAAAATGAAATCCTGCCGGCGACTGGCGGGAAAACCATTAACCCAAGGTTCACCCACGACGCTGCGTTAAAAATACTAGATCAGCCATCTTTATGCAT
Organism: Agrocybe chaxingu; assembly: GCA_027627235.1. NCBI lineage: Eukaryota > Fungi > Basidiomycota > Agaricomycetes > Agaricales > Agrocybaceae > Agrocybe > Agrocybe chaxingu. The sequence continues at coordinate 6,611 of JANKHO010000284.1, read as the reverse complement.
TTTTATCTCTTTCAAGACGTTCTCTCTCACCCATGCTTCGCGGCGACTATGAGCGCTACCAGTAATATACGCGCCCATATCTGCGGGCCAGAACAATACATCATGCTAGAAAGAGTGTCCCATCAGATGTTCGCTGTTGACGGTCTGATCTCCAAGCACATCCCGCTCGTCCAGAAAAAGAACAAGGTGCGGCTTCTGAAGTTCTGGGACACTACCACGGGACGCCCACCGTCGGTTCGTGGCGATGGAGGGCACCACAGCCTGTGATGCGAACAGTTCATACCATCACGCCCACCCTTGCTGTGCGTTTTGACGGGTTCCTTTGTCAGTTTGATGGTTCGAGGGCCAATTCACTTCGGCTGTCGACCACTTTTGGCGGTATCTCCTTTGACTCACGGAAGCAAATGGCGAGACAACACTCCTACAATTGGGACTACGCCCGTTTGGAAAAGTGGCCGGCCGAATCGAGCTGATGGGACGATAGGATCAACCCCGTCATATCACCTACTGCGAACCCAAGTTGGGCGTCAACGCATGCCAGGCGTTACTTTAGTGAACGTAATCGTCTTTCTCCACCGGAACATCGCATCTTTCGTCATGTTCTATGGTGCGAGTCTGCTTGCTCTTATCATCGACCTAATCACGAGAGCATGGAGGCTGTCCAGCGTCTTATAGAGTTACGCCATGAAAGACCCATGAAAGGTAAAACACCCGAGAGGATTAATCATCCGCAAGAGTTTCTCGTCCTTATGTGAGCCTCAGAAGGCAGGAGAGGCACCTGTGAGCGGCGATCGCGTTGTTTCTGTCAGGAATGTAGGTTTGCCAAGCTTGAGACCTCCGTATGTGGGCGACTAGGGCACGGTGGACTTGCACTCATCGCGCAGTCATCGGAGTTATCACGAAAGCACGGCGTGATCTCCGTTTCACTCCACGATGACCTAGGACTCTATAAGTGCTACTACTAATGTGCGACTGTCAATGACTTAGCGCCAATGGGGCTTCGAAGGCTATTTCGTAAACCCGTGAGGAGTAAGACGTACCTGCCAGTGATGGAACTCAACAATATTAGACTGACGGGCGCGCCTTTACGCCAGCGCAGCCGGTACGCAGCCCATTCAAAGAGTACATACGTGGAACAGAGTTGAACCTAATTTTTGGCACCATGCGGTACCAGAAGGCGAGAACCACGCAAAAGCATTGCATGACGACTAAAGTGCGCATCATGTACGACGGGAAAGGGATCGCATCACTACCGTTAGACCCGGCGCCGGATCCCAGAGCCCAGACCCACCCTGCGCAGTGCCCGTAAAGTTTGGGAAAGGCTAAGTGAAGGTACACTGACAGGGACTGCGTCACGCCGTCCTTCGTGGACGGAGGACGGGGTTTGAATGGGTCCTTTTAGGTCATTCAATAGAGTTTAGAGAACCTCAGGGCCTCTAGCGTCATGCGGTCAGGATAGACGTCCGGTGCGTAAGGACTTTTGAGCTAATCCCTCTTTTCGCAAGCGTATCAGACTACGTAGTAATTAAAAATGATTATAACGTTACTAATTAGCCCCCCACTGTCGCATTCACGAATTGGTTCGCTCTGCCTACGCGCAGCTGACGCAGTTCAAATTCTTCTTCAAATCCATTTACCACACCCTCTTTCGTGCATCCACCCCCACGCCGAACCCCATCATCTGATCAAATCGCGTCCTCGACGCCACGTTCCCCATGCGCGCACCTCTATCACTGCGGCCCTGCGAACAGCGGTGGAGCGGGATCACTGCTATCACCGTGCCCATCGATGGATCAAGGATGGCTGTGGGCTCTCGGGTCAAACGGGCGGCGGATCAATTTTGATTATTGGCTCCCAAGTGCGCCCGTCCGCTGCGGCCTCCATGAATTTCAAATGTTCATGGTAAGGAACGCGAAGTCGTAAGGCGGAAGAAAACTCGTGACGGAGGCAAATTTGGGATCAACGGCGTCAAGCTGGTTGATGGTGCACTGATAGACGAAAGGACCTGAACCCGGAGACGCGTTTCGAGTGCTTGAAAGTTGAAACTGGAGCTGGAGAGGAACAAACGTAAAAGAAGAATTTTGTGTCCTTGGAATTGGGCAAGGAAATCGAGTCGGCGTTCGTACGCATTTCTCCGGCACCGTGACCACTGAATTACTGAAGGAATATATTGTCAGCTGCACGAACGTCAAGTAAAAAATTCAAAAACTAGCCATTCATTCTCCTCGTCCGATGCTTCGCTTTCGAAATACTCGGAGTATCTTCCATTATCCTAGAGCCGACCGGTGCATTCACTCGTACGCATCCGCGGGCCGTGAATCCGCCCTCCATGCGCCTCTGAAGTTCACCTCGGATGGAGGTCGGGAGCCGAGCGACGAGCAGCATGCGCCGAAATTCAAATCGACATCGTGCCTGAAGAGCCAGCGAGAATTCCTCGAAGAATGGGTGAAATGGGTTCGTGTGTTCTTTCAAGAAGCGAGAACCCAGGCGTCGAGTTATCTCTTATCGATTGAAGAAGCAGCCGCCTCGACTCGCCGAGGTTCGCTCGAATGGAATGTCTGTGAGCTCATGCTCATGCGGCCGGAGAGGCGGGTGAATGGGGGGATAATCTTTCAGTCGCCGGTGCTCCTTGCGTCCGAGAATTCTCTGAATCAGCATTTTACGCGTTGGCGGAGAGCGGACGGGTTACCAACTTATGGTACTCAGAGAAAGGTGGACACTACAGAGTGCCCCTTAATGCGTAATATTCAATCATCGCATCCATACATAACGCCGCACAGGGCACATGCACTTACGCTGTTTGCCTCAAGCTCTGCGAATAAAACGAAAAAAATGAATGATCGCAAAAACGAAGGGAAAAAATGGAATTTGAGTGATTCGAATACGTACGTACTTGAGGAGGCGGCGCGCTTACCCTCCTCCGATCCACCTACGCCTCGAGGCCTTAATGCCTTATTCCCCACGGGTAAGGCGTATGGCCACGGTGTGGGTGTAGAGTGCCTGTATCTTCCTTCTCAGAATCGGCCTCCGTATCGAATTTCGAATTCCTATGTAGGTCTGCATGACTCGACAATAAGTAATGAATCGAGCTTGAGACGATTAGAAGCGCTCGATCCTCGAGCGCTGTGCCCTTTTGCACACCATTCCTTTACACCCTTGCACACCTGTTCCAGCGCCGACTCGTAATCCTAGGAGAAGGACTCGGACTCAGAAGGTCGGAGGAATGCATAGCCTACTGGCTACTGATAAGCAAGAAGCTCGGCGCAGAGTAGAACTCGAGAAGGAGAAAGTTTATTCTACTTACCTGGCAGTAGAGCGAAAGCTTACCTTACCCCCAGTCATTGGCATAGCGCGTCTTCCCTGCACCCTATAATTATACTTTATGTAAGTTTGAATTTGAGCACGAGTAAGTAGCAAGCAGTTCGGAGCCCTTCGAATTCCGAGAAGACGCCGATCGTGTCGAACACCCATCTTTGGATGTATGAGTGAACGCTATCGAAATCAAACCCGAAGGATACGACTGACCCGCTCGCTCGTGAACGCCGTCATTGATTACGCCCAACTGACGCGCTCGGCGTCATCCTGCCACCCTCCAGTGCGCGTGCACGCCAGGTCGGACGTCAAATTTCAAACCACCGCAAGCCCACTAGACTCCGAAGCGTCTACGTAAATAAGACCACCCCCGCGAAGGAATCAGAGGACAGGCAATTATGGCGCTGGCAGGCACATTAAATTGCGACTGTCTATTGACACGGCTCTGCCTCGAGGAGCAATTCCCCGTAGAGCCCTACATACTCATGGATTCGAAAGTATGATAGGCTGAATGATAGGCTGAATGATGCATTCGATGATGCGTGCGGAATTCAAGTCTCAAGAGACCCGAGGACAGACTCCAGACGCGCGAGAGGCGAGAAGCGAGAAGCGCCTGCTTGCGTCTTCTAAGTATGAGAACGGACGGCATAGGAAAGGATGGGAAGGGACGGAGTGCATGTAGAGCGCCTCAAGACGACGCTAACGCGGACGGGCGGTTCAGATAAGGGTAATTTGGGGTCTTTGTGTGTGCGATGGACCCGGGGGTAGCTCGTAGGAACGCACCAGCGTGATAGCCGCGTCGGACGAACTCAGCGCTGAGCGTAAGCGCCGGGCGGGGGAACTGGGCCTGCTAATATTATCCTCATCGCGAAATCGAAGTCGAAGTCGAAGTCGAGTCTTCCAAGTGATCTGTGTGTGTCAAGAACTTAGTCACATTGACTTGACTTGACTTATCAATGCCCACATGCTTCCGAACGCCCACATACTTACGATTCCGAAGAAAACAGCAAAGTCAGCACGCCAGCTAGCGGTCAGATGCGAAAGTTGCGGAACGCGAATCATACTACTCTACATAGTGTGCATCAAACCGTCTAGCATCGCCAATGGCGGGTAGTGGGCGCGGCCAGTGGGTCCATATCGTAGGAATACAATAGCTGAATCGAACCCAGGGACTTGGGTGGGCTTGTGAGTGAGTGTGAGTCGAAGCGCCGAGCGCCGACTGTGAGCCGTGTGCACTGCCAGAGGGCTTATTGTTCTCGTCGCGAAGTCGCATTTCGAGCCTTCCATAACTTTGAACTCCTCCCTTCCAAGTGATCTGGACGTCAATAACTCCGAGCCCGTCACTACATAAGATAAAGTCGACCACAAGGGTTCAAACTTCAAAGGGTGCCCGTGCAATGCAAACTCAAGGTAAAGTTGTCAACGGCCAACCCGCGGTCAGATGCGAGAGTCGCGGAACGCAAATCGTCATTTGACCATCAGGCGTTTTCGACACTACCCTGCTTCGTGAAGGGTTCATTGCCATTATGTATATTGTTGAGCGCGTCGACATCCCAACAACCCACCCACCCATCGATATCTGAATCATCTCGATTCCTGTCAGGCCACGTGAGCGCTCAGCGCGACGGGTGGAATCTCCGTTTTCCGTTTTGCTCAGGGCCTGGAACCTGCGATCGGGAGGCGGGAGGGGCATTTGAGCAATTCATCTGAATCGCAAGTTTCAAGTTCAATCGACGCTAGAGGCGCGTGGTGTGGTTCGAAACCGTGGAAGAAAAGGCGCACATTCGAGTCCCCTCTCTGAACATAACCACTCGAAGAAATATCCATCTCAACAGCGAAAGACGGATCTAGAAAAAGGACTAGCGTAGCATTGCCAGGGGCCGTTATAGAGTAGATTACTTGCCATTTCTTGCAGTCCTTGCGGAGTCGGAGTAACTATTATGTGTACGGCCAACGGTGGGCGTGGTGGAGATGTGGGTCCATTAGTACAATAGCAATAGCCGAGTCGACTCGCTTGGGCGGGGGTGTGTGTGAGATGTTCTCGTCGTGACGGTCTTAAGTCCACGACTTTGACACCGAAAAGCAAGAGTCAAGGACCCAAGGTCAGATGCGAACGCCGCGGAGCGCGAATCGTCACCCCATCCTGGACCATCACACCATCACACTTTCCGACGTCGACATTCATCACACTTTTCATGAACACTTCCTATTGCTGTCGAGCGCGCGCGTCGACATCCCGACAACCCACCCATCAATTTCAGATTAATCCAAGCTGTCACCGGCCGAGGCCACGTTATCGAACCTGAACCTGAGCGCTGCGCGGAGGAGTGGGTTGGAATCTCCGTTAAACGTTCGGATATGTATCGATCGGGAGTAGAGAGTACGTAGGAGCTCCCGAGTGCAGGGGTTTGATCAGTATCGTCGAGACTTGAGAGTGTTCAGATTCAGGAGAGAGGGCATTTAGGACCCAAGTGCAAAGGTTCTAGGGACGGTTCAGACGATCCAGACGATCCACGATCCAACGAAAAGCGAAAGCTCAAGCGACAGAAAAAATAAAATTTAGGATTTCAGGCCTTGAGAACGTATGAGCGTCCAAGAATATATAGATACGTATAAACGACGCTGGATCGTAGGGGGATTCTTCTGACGGGTCAAAGACGAGTAATTCAGGGGAAGAGGCGAGGCGAAAGCGAATATAATACTAGAGTACTAGGATCCTGGAACGGCGGAATGGAACGGAGCGGAGCATTTAGTTGGAAAGACGGAAGACGAAGGGCAGAGAGAGAGACGAAAGACGGAAGAAAGGACGAAAGCTTTTGGATTATGATACGAGCAGCACGAGTACGAGCACGACATGGAAAGACGATAAAGGCAACATAACCGAGGTGGGGCATGGAACATGGAACATGGAACATGGGACATGGGACATTACTGGACAGCGTGTGGTGTAGAGGTAGTAAGCAGGTAGAGGTGTGGGCAGTAGTGGAAGGGGGGCGAAGGTTAAGACAACCGGTAGGGGTAAGGCAACAGGTAGGTCAATCGAAGGAAGGAAGAAAGGAGGAGAGGTAAAGAGACTTTTTCGTACATATGGAATTCGAATGACGAATGGCGAACGGCGAACAGTAAGCGAACGGTAAGCGGTAAGTAAGTAAAAGGAAAGGGTTTTTGGGTTATACGATGAGAGGCCGAGTCGAGGATAGCGATGAGTATCGGACATTAGCATCGAAAGAAAAAGAGGTAAGGGTAGGAAGAAGAAAAAAAGGGGGTTATACTTTATAAACAGGACGACATTTTGAGGG
>JANKHO010000283.1:0-28598 GCA_027627235.1 Agrocybe chaxingu | reverse complement strand
TTGTGATTGTTGTGTGATTGGTATTCACTGTCCACTTCATTGCATAAGTTTAACAGCTTCAGCGTTATTACCACAATGCCCTCAGGTTGGACTTGCATCCTTCTTTCAGTAGTTTACCTAGTAACCAGCTGGGGGGCATGTCGAGCGTGTACGTAGATAGCGAGCGGGCTGCCGTCGAGCACCGCTATATAAATTGTTGATAAAAAAAAAAAGAAAATTTGCAAAGGAGGAACTGTCAATGCTGGTCAGGTCTGAAGACCAGCGTGTCTGCATCTGCCTTTGTCAGAGTGGAATCTACCTGTTCAGATCATGGCACTGGGTCTCCCGCTACTGCAAAAGGAAGAAAAGGATGATACCCACCAGCAACACCTCTCCAATGCCCACCTCCCCAAACACCACATAAACCCAAAAACATAACCATCACCTGCATCACACTGACTTGACGACCCAGAAATGAAACAAGCTATCACTCAAATGCAAGATTTGTTGCAGAAAAGTCATCATGATGCTTGAACACCTCAAATAATTGTGCCTACCAATTCCCAGAAGTGGTTGGGTACGTACAAGGCAACACACTAGATGAGACCCAGGACAAGTGTTAGAATATGTAATTATGAAGAAAACATACTACTTACCTCTTTTTGCAACTTTGAGGCATCGTTGGACGTGCTGGACGATGAGGAAAGCTGCCAGGTGGTGGTTGAAGATGACAATCAACGACGGTCATCGTCGTTGATGGCTTATCCGGCGGATGCCACGGGCGACGTGATTGGCTGGCCCTGGCGGTCCGGCCAGCCCGCGTTCCGCTCATCGACCTCGGAAGAGCCTATACACTTCAGATATGAAGAAAATCCTCTGGTTGATAATCGGTAATTAATCAAACTACTGTACTCTATGTATGTAAAAATGTCCGAATATGATCTGAGAGCGAGGACGAGCTAAAAGCTCGAGTTACCATTTCTGCGTGGTGATTTACGTCTTCTTGATGCTTCCAATCTCTCGAATACCACTCGTTCGAGCGGTTCAAACATCATAATAACTTTGCAATTTCCATCTTTATGTGTGTAAGTGCAACATATGAAAAATTTGGCCTACATTTCCTATGTAGATCCTGTGATATGTGCCAGTGTCTGAAAGTTGACACATCATTGAGTTGGTTTCATATCAGAATCCACATCGTCGTTCATAGATTCTTAGTGTACATCCTAAAATTAATAAATTCATTGGGGGAGATCTATCTATCAATACTATCATTATTAGCCAGTCTATATACTATTTTTATATATTTATTTGGCTTCTTTTCTGTCTTGGAATCTACATACAGAGGCCAGAGTCCAGGAATTGGCCTGAGTCTGAGCTGATTTCACTCGTAAAATATTCAGGCTTGGTTAGATCGCATTGAAATTATACCTACTTGTGAATTTACATACTAAAAACAATTTAGGAAAGTTTCAATAGAGTGAAATTGCATTCTGCAGGAATAGGAGAGGTTCCGTTGTCGACGAACGGAACGGAGGTGGATCGGGCCGTAGGTCCCAGCCAATGGGACGCGTAGCCGGAACTCACCGAACAGCGATCAACGATGCACAACATCGTTGATCCTGGTCTTTTCCTTCCACCACACTCACCCTCCTCCCACCAGATGGCCCCGAATGCAAAAAAAAGGTACGTGAATGTGTTTATTTTGTCCTTATACACTGACTATGCCACTCTTAGTTTCACAGGACCCCACCTGCCCGCGTGCCCCTCCCCTCTCTGTAGGGATGTGGGCCGGCGCCATCCCATGCCCAACCCTTCGACCCCTCGTGCCTTCGCACCCCCCACCCCCTCGCACCTCTCCAAGATCCACAACCCGTCCGACGAGAAATGGTGGCTCGCCCCACGCCATTCCGCGGGCCCAAAAACGAAGTACCTGGCAGGGCACTGCATGTGCACGTTCTGCCGCCTGACGAGCGGGTTCGAGGTGCAGTCGTGGGCGTTCGTGCCGCTGGTCAACGTCCTCGTTCCTGTTCCTGGAGAGAATGGACAGGAGGTGTGGGTCCCGCTTTGTTTGGAAGACGAGCACCGCCCGAAGGCCCTGAAGCAGTATATCTCCAGTCCAGGGCGGTACCGCGAGTTCTGTGGGACATGCGGTGCGACGGCCTTTTGGTGGCAGTTGGCGGCTCCTGACCTCCTTGAGGTCTCTGTGGGTCTGTTTGATGAACGGATCGATGGAGCGAGAGCGGAGGATTGGCTGGAGTGGTGTACAGACCGGGTTAGCTATGAGGACAAGGCGCTCTCGCCTGAGGTGGCAAAGGCGTTGAGTGAGGGGTTGAAGGAGAGTGCTAAGAAGGTGGGAAGCTAGTCATGAGGGTTGGTGTGCATTATACGTGAGCTCGCAAGGACATACATATAAGTTTGAATTGTAATGGAAGGACTTGTTATGTTGTGCTATCATAAATTTCCTGTACTCTACATCTTGGAGACTACGTACCTAAAGAGATCTCCTTTTTCCAAATTTCTTAGCTGAAATCCGCGTATGGGTAAAGGTTTGCGAGATGCCCGCCTGGTCATTACGACTGCACCCACAACACTCAACACCAACAAACACGAAGGCTTCGAGCTTCAAGTCTTTCCCAATGGGATCCGGTCTAATGGCCATGTGGTAGGCTTGCTTTCAAGAAGGACGCGGGCGGAATGACGAAGGAAGACCAATAATATTCATTGGTTCGTACACTGAATAACGGAATAACGAAACTGAGGAGCGCAGTCGAGCTTTACCCGGTCCAGACGGCCTGCAAAATTCAATAAGTAAAACGGCAGAGGTTTGAAAGCATGGAATCTCACAGGTCCGGGCTGGGTGTACGTCGCCGGGATGGCTGGAGAAAAAAAAAACATGATTGAATTCTATCGTACGCGCTCTCGAATTGAACAAACTTACGATAGTAAATGTTGATCCTGATACCGGGCTCCTGGATTGTAACGGTCGTGAGAAACACCCACAGGGATGAGAAACAAAAGGTGCTAACGTTGCCGTTGTACACCCCGGGAATAGAGACGAGAGGACCTGGCGTTCCATTTCCTCCGTTGGTGACTCTGACTTGCGCGCAGCTGATGTAGAATTGCGCTTCGAGAAAGGTATGAGTCTTCTCACAGCGCTTCCTGTAAGTCTTATCCCAGTATGACTTACCTCCTCCGACGTTTGAAGCGCTGTGCAATGCGATGTGCTCAACGCGGATCAGGTACTCGCCGTCCGGGAGGTTCCTCGGGACGGTGAAGTTGATCTGGCTTTGGTCTACAGCCATCCCTCAGCATAGGAAAAGAATAATATCAGGGAAAGGAACGCACTGTCTGTCGGGAACGAGATGGAGCTGCCACCATTCGTAACTGCTGAAACTTGGGCCACCTTTCCATGGCGTTCAACAGCAAGAAATCAAGTATCAGTGATAGTAAATCACCTTGAACCAGACCTGCCCACTTCCATCCCATCCATTAACGCTGCCGGGCGCTTTCGCCATGTACACGTTCGCCACCTGCAGTTGGAGGAGAACTCGCTTAGAGAAGACAGATATTGATCAGGGCGTCAATTACTTACACCAGCGTGATAGATAGCCTGGCTCAATCTGAACCCGAGCTGGGATCCAGCGGTCACCGTGGCAGTTTGCGCCGTGGTCGAAGATGTGTAGCACCTGAAGTCGGGGCTGTTCACATTGGTGACGGGCGCGTTGCTCTGGAAGTTGTTCGTCCTTCGAACGCTAACCCAATCCCCAGTCGACACCCCATTCACCACGAGAGCGGGGAATGTGTCTGAAAAAAAGAATGATTAGCGTGAAGCAATCAGACGGTGGCTCTGGGACGGACAGTGGCAGGTCGAGAGCGTCACCAAGGACAGAAGAACTGCGAAGATGGACTTCATGGCGAATGTCGAGTCCTCGGATTAAATGCCTCGCATCCCTCGATTGTTTTATACGGGCTCCAGCTGGAATATCCGTGAATCCGTCGTTGAATCAACACGACAAGCGTACTTCTCCTCCCTCCGTCCAATCGGAATCTGTCTTGGAAGATAAGCTTCCGAGAAGTAGACGAGGCGCGTCTCGTGATATCCCGCTGGGATGATTCGTTCGGTGAGAAAGCTGGCGTATTTGCTGGGAGTATACAAGAACCAGGGGAATCGGCCTCAACCTATGCAGCCCGGGTGAGAGAAAGAAATATGAGAAACTGAGTTGAATGACGAACAAATACAACGAAGACGTAGTCCCTCAGCCTGGACGTCGGCGTAAAGGATCATCTTCGGCTGGCCCAAGACTGACCAACTCAATCGATTAGCGGGAAAAACCATTGCGCCATTTATTTGAGGGAATTGTGTTTCGATTGTGTTGAGTCCTGTGTTTACCGCCGCGTCGATGAAGCGTGTCCTCTTTCGAGTCGGCTACTAGTATTGCACACGCCCGCTTTGGGAGACACTTCGAATGCGATGCATTGTCGACAGACCACTCCAGTCGCGTTATAGCAGATATTAGCAGGGTAATGCTACTTGCTCAGCTTCCAACGCACACCTAGATACTGGTCATACCATTCTATCACGGCCGTGCGGGTGGAACGGTCCATTGAATACCCCGCCACATAAGGTCGAGGGCCCAAGTACTCATGCCTGTTGTATCATTAGAAAGAGGAGAATCGAGATTAGTTAGGACAGACCTTTTGGAATGTATCTCGTCCCCGACGTAGTTCCTACCTTTCCGATTCTCTGGAGTCGCCTCAGCCGCATAGTAATCGTAGACAAGACCATTCAAGTCGTCGCCTTCAGTGAATGAGAGCTAGGATGGAAGGGCAAAAACGTCAGAACAATCGGGAAATTTGACATCAAACTTGCCTCAGCCGATCCATAAACTCCGTCAAAGCAGTGGGGTAGACGCAGGATACCTGAGAACGGGGCGGTAAACTTCTGGATGGGACGTTTTTCTATCTGGGTTTTCCCTTAGAGCCGAAAGGACGAGCCGTAGAAGACTGGAAAGTCACCGGCCACGGATCCATGCCTTCAGAATTCATCGCGAGTTACGAAGTGTACACTGGGGCCTGGCCCGGCGCGACGGTTCTTTTCAGTCTTCAGACATCGCCATCCCAAGGGATTTCCTTTCACGGCGTCGGAGCAGGACCAAACGATGACCGAAATGACCGAATGTGTCAAAGTTAAAAGGGCCTACTACTTGAAAAACAGCTTTGAACGCCACTACTCCTTGACCTTACCCAGATTCTTAAGCATCGCAAGCCCTTCACCCAATTGATTTAGGGGTAACAGGAAATTGAGCCTCGCTTCCACCCGTCCGAAAGCCGGAGCTTCTCCGATTAGCCAAAACTATCTAAGATACATGCAAGACTGCGCCGTGCTCTCGATTTATGTATTTTAATCGAGCCAACCAGCACCTACATACTAGTACTACACTCGACACGCCCTACGGCATGCCCACAGATCATCCGTGTAAAGGTCTAGTCACAAGAACACTGAAAACCACAAGGAACAACCACCCACAACGCAAACGCTCTAAAAGCGGCAGTCGCAAAGGAGACTACTACACGTCGCAGAGGAAGGGGAAGGAGGGGGACCATCTCGGGCGACTGTTGAGGTTGGGTTGAAGCGGACGTAGGAAACATGTGGTGGTCGAGGAAGAGTGGTTATTGCGTTTAAATCCTTCGAGTCTTGGTCGTCCTCTGAAGACACGAATCAATAATAGATCGTGTCATGACCGCGCCTGCATGACTTCGAAGTACGCTTCGTACTCCTCCGGTGTCATCAAATCGTGGTCCTCATCTGTCACCTGCGAGTAAGGCTTGGGGTTGCCAGCGACTGTGAGGGACGTGCGCATTAGCTTCTGACATGCTGGCGAGCGAATTGTGTAAAAAACTTACCCATGACCATAGGGTCATCCTCAAATACCCCAAGTTCCGCAGATGCCTCCTGCAAGGTATCCATGACGGCATCCTGATAACCTCCATAGCCCGCTCCGCCCGCATACCCATTCGCGAGCCCATTCACTCCCAGATGCCCGTTCCCATTCGTCATGTGCCCGTTGACACTGCCGTGGCCATTGGGGAGCCCATTGAGTTCGGTCTTAGCCACCTTTACTTTACTGTCGCCACCGATATCTTCCTGTGATCTTGAGCGCTTTCGATATGCGTTCAAGGAGTCCAGGTACTCGACATCGGGCTTTTTGTCCTCTTCTTCGTCGTCATTCAGATTTGAGGCGAATGCCGGCGAACTTGAAGAAGAGGAGGCAAGGCCAGTGGCTGATGGTGTAGGCTGGGCAGACGCGGCTGCCGAGGCTGCGAGAGAGGCGTAGTACTGGTCATACACTAGGAAGAACGTTGTCAGTAAGATAGAACAAATCGAAGACGGAGATACACACTATCCGCCTCAACGTTAATCACCGGCTTCACGTCTTCCACAGGGCCAGCACTCGTCGGCCCACTCGCGCTCTGCAAATTCCTTGATGAACCGCCCCCAATTACACCCAGCCCCTTCAGAATATCATCGTTCGTCGTCTGCTCCACTGCTCCAATCGCCGCTGCCTCCCTCGCATTCTCCTTGACGCCCAGTGCCGTTAGGTCGCCCGTAATCGTGCTTTTTAGGTGCCATGCTGGTAGTGCATTCTGCTGCCGCTTGACCTCCGCTTCGGCGTTCCGCTCTATTCGCCGCGTGTACTCGTCCTTGTCCATCGCCATCATCACACCCACCCCCTCGTCTTCCTTCCTCGTGCCGTCCGCTCCAGCGACCTTTAATCCGCCTGACGTCCCCGACGTCTTGTTCTTGTCGGCGTCCGTAGGATTGTTCTTGATCCACGCCGCAACATCAAACCTGTTTGCATTAATAGCCACGTATTAATGAGACGGACCATGGATGTGATATAGGGCACGCACGCAGGCAACGTCATCGCTTCGCTCCTCTGTAGCCCCTCCCGGATGAACCTCATCTGGTTGTTGAACCTCTGCATCCTATCCTTGCTCCCCTGCACGTTCTCCGCGTCTTCGTTGTCCACCACCTCCGCATGGCAGATCTCGCAGATCAGAGCACCCCTCGCAAAGTCCATGAGCTTGTCCACGTCAAGTGGCGTGTACGACTGCTTGCACTGGGGGCAGATGTACCCTTTGTTGTCGAGTTCCTGAAAAAGTGGGTCATTAGGGTTGATTTGAGGATAAAATTGTTGCTTCAACATACATTGCGCAGGGTGGAGTCGATGATGTACCTCATCTTCGCGATCCGCCACTTCACGACATTGCAGAAGTGCTCATAGTCGATATAGTAGTACTGCTTGCCGACGCTCCGTTGAGCACCTTCCTTCAACTCGTTCTGACGGTATCTGTTGCGCGACGAGTGAGTGGAGCTAGAAACGAGGTAGGTGTGAAGGAGATGCGCACATCTTCACGAGTGAGTCATTCGACAGCACTGCTATGACCTTGTTGAGCTCCTTCGGCTGGAGCCCCATCCGACCTGCCAAATCATCGTCCTTGAGGCTGCAACGGCACCAAAATCAACATCAAGAGAGTCACAATGTGAGACGGGGTGTTAATGGAGGAAAACGAGGCCACAAAAGGCCTGCTGACTGGCCGTCAAAGCAGGCCACAATGCAAGTCATACTTACACCGGATGTCTGGCAAGCTGGTCCATGATGATCGTGTACTTTGGCTCGTAGAATGCACGCGAGACATGCTGGACGAGTAGGCGGAGCGTCTCCTGGTCCTCCTTCGTCGCCATCGGGTCGTCGGGTGGTTTTTGTCGGAATCCTATGATAAAGGCTCGACAGCCGAAGCTAGGGCGGAAAAGGAAGGCCCTAAGGCCACCTTGTGCGTACACTGAGCAGCAGCTAGGTGTATTGACTACCTTGCGAAGCCTAGGGAAAGTGTCGCCGAGGACGAAGGTGGTGGAAGCGATGAAAGAGGTGTAGGCTTTCCTCTCGGCCATATTCCATTATTTGGCTGTATCTTGATGTGCAAATAAAGCGACTTCTATTTGTGGAACAGGGACCCACTTTGTCCACCGAGCCCGTAGATCTCGTAAAATCCACAGGTTAAAGCGTTCATAAATTAGACTGGCGCAATTAGCGTATTTGGATATGATAATTTGTAGCAATAACGTCGCACCAATATGAATCAAAGTTCATTTGGGCCAGATGACGGTGGAGGAAGAGAGCGGTCTGGGCTCGCAGACGTCCTCGACTTGAATTTAAGCGCTTCTCTACTCGAAATCTTACTCTTTTACCACCACCTCCTCCATTGATCAATGGCGCCACGCGCTGCGCAACTTGCTTCCCGAGTTGTGACTAGGGCCCGGAGTCCAATTGACCAACACTTGACGTGTGCATTGCGGATATATCTTCCTAGTATGTCGTGATAGGGAATATGTAGTCGGAAGGACGTCGTGCTGAGGTATGGAAGCATCTATCATCGAGCGCTAAATTTGACCGCTGCAACAGGTATTTGCAATCAGCAGCACTCCGTTGTCGGTGTGACCAACGGGAATGGATCAGCTATCAATACGTTGTGTGCACCCAATGTGCATCTGACTTCCTTGACCTCTCGGGCCATTCTTGCGCCGTGCCTGTCAAGTAAAGAATTAAGCGCAGTATTAAAAAAAAAATTATTTGACTCCATCCATTATTGACGGCGGTTTTTTTATGTTCCCAATTTTAAATCTTATACAGGAACTAGGGTTTGAAGCAAGCTGGGTCCTCGAGGTAAGGGACGATTACGTCCTCTTCCTTTGCGTCTGTCCGAACGCATTTCAGTCAGCAGCAAGTCTGTCGTATTATCATCTCGGGAGCTGAATGGCGTAGCTCGGCAGTGATTTGCGTCCTGCAGCACGAATAGAGTCGGTGCCAATGGTTCCATAAAATCGAGGAGCCTGAAAAGGGTTCAATTAGTATTGCTTGCATTTCCATCAACAAATGAATAAATAGACATGCCTTCCAAATGTAGAATGGCCGCTGCGCCTACTTTCGTGCTCAGTGTGGTCGTTCCGTTATACTCGTTGCTACTTCTGAAGTTACTCTCCCAATCTTTTGTCCCTCAGGAATAATAAATGATTGCAGGATCCCTATCATCAATCCTCCGAGCATGTGTGTCCATAGAATGGCCAGTTTCAAGGGGCGTTAGCTGCAATCCGAGATTAGCTAGTCTGTCAACTCGGGCAGTGATTGAAAGATGGTAGTCGAAGTCTATGAGAAGCTGCGATGCGAAGGCAGGGTTAAAAGCACCTGTCGTGTTATGATGCCTTGTGGACATCTCCGATGTGTCGGTTCCATGGCGTTTGCAGTTGGGTTTATCGATACTCTAGGCAGCCGTTTACAACAGTGACCAAACAGCGATCACCCCTGCGGAAGCCCGGACCGGAATCACCGACTAAGCGCCCAAGTTGCCGTACTGCGTTGTCGGAATTTATATATATATCTCGACGACACCCTGACACTTCTTGGTCCGACAGAGGATCTTTTGATCTTAGGCCTTAGAAGAACTTGAAGATCCACAATCAAGCGCCAACGATTCAGGCGTTTTATTATCTTAATGGAGGTGCTGGCGTAGACGAAACAATAAGAAACATTTTCCATTATATAGTTGCGATTGGAGCTGGGGCACGGGAACCGAGGTGGTCGGTTGAAATATTCGCTGCAGGTATCTGTTGGACTTGATGCAATGATCCGTGTGCTTGCTGTGTGCAAGGAGACAACAGAAACACTGTCTGTAAATTCAATGGTGATTGATACGCAGGCGGACTTTCAGACGTGAGCTCGTGAGCGGAACGAGGGGTGCTTGCAGAGTCGGAACGAAGGGTCTCGCTATGCTTCCCTAAAGTGGCATCGCGGAATGGCGTAATGAGTCCTCCCTGTTGCCTGCGTTGAGACTTGCAGAGGTGGTCAATAAAGCGTCGAATGAGGGTAGGTTCTTGATTTTGCTCAGAAATAATTCGAGCTTCGTGCTGTCCTCGCCGTTTCTTCCGTTTCCATGATGCAAGACTGCTAATTCCGACAGCCAAAACAACTGCAGCTCCTACCACACCAATAATGATGGGTAATGTGGTGGAATTTTGTGAATGTGAATCTTCTCCGTTTGTAGAGGGAAGCGGGTCGCCCGCCGGCGCGGTCGCAGTTGGTGCCGAGAATGAGCAGTCGCAGGGTGTGCGGGTCGCCGTAGAAATCTCGCTGGCCAAAACTGTAATAAAATCCAACCAGTAGCGTGCACCGTCCACCATGTTCGTAATCACCAAAGTGTGGTTTCCTGGGGAGAGTGTAGGGGATTGGAAAAAGAGGGCCTGATACACGTTTCCGTTAACATTCGGTGTCCCGGTTGTGGCGTTGTACCAAGTGTCGATGGCATACGAGGCCCTGGCAGGGATGGGGTCCGCCCCAATGGTGCCGTAGACTGAAACTGAGTACCCTTGAAAAACAACTAATCAGAATTTCGCAATGTGTTTCGCTGGCTCATGCTATGCCTTCGAAAGTCAGAGTTGCTGTTGACCCCGCAGTCATACTCAACATCGTTGAGGCGTTGTATTCGTATATCCCACCAAATCCACCCCAGTCCCTCGATCTCGTCGAGTATATGATTGCAGGGTCCCTATCATCGATCTTCCGAATGGTTGCACTCATGAACTTGAAGTATTAATAGGTGAATTTGGCGGACGGTATGGACTAATATCGTCAAATATTACCATCGTTATTGGGGTATTGTCATAGTCGGACCCACCGTTTTTCCGCCTTTGGGCGCTGTCGTCTATCGAGAAGGCGTACGCCCACAAGCAAGTCTGATCGAGAGAGAAGAACAATGGAAAAGACGAATTAGATCGCGGGGATTAGTGTTAAAGGACTAGAGTGTTTTGGCGACTTTGGATCAACGGGCCCGATGATTTTTTGACGAAGTCAGTGATGGATGGGAGTCGCCGAACTCAGCGGAGCATCGGTCGCCCGTCAAACGCCTGATAGATGTAAAAATTCAGTTACTCCATATCCGTCGCATCTCGTCGTCCATACGTATACCGCGGTTCAAACTGATGAAGGCGTCATGCTGAGCGTACTTTATTTCCCAAAGTCACCGTACCAACATGCTTATGCTGGCGACAGTGTTATCATAAAGGCAACTGGGAGACCGGTGAGGTCACTCACAGGCCACAAAGACAATCTATTCGAAGCTCGCTTAATTCATCTCCTGAGGATGAGCAATGAGCTTCATTCCCGACACCTGGTCCGCCTCCATCCTCTTTAAACCATCAGGTATTCCAGAGAGACCTTGAGAAAGAACTTCGACTCGGTTGGGCTATAGGGCTTGAATATTATCCCTTCTGTTGGCGAATGAAAGTCGAAATAAGCGTACCTTGATCACTCCTCTTTCTAAGAATCCAGCTACCTTCTCGTGATACAATGTTTCGAGGATCTCGACATTGGAAGGTAGCCGAAGCGCCGAAGCGACAGTAAACACGGTCTTGTTATCCTGTGCCTTGACCTTGGGGAAGAGCACGAGGACCAATTGTCCTCCAGGTGCTAGCAGAGAGATGCCTGCTTCTTGTGTCGCCTCAATAGAGATGGCGTCGTAGACGATCTTGATCAGCTTTCCGGACGTGGCAGCTTCAACTCCGGCCTTGAGCGCATCGAGACTGAGGTTGCGATCGAAAGTGTGCGTCGCACCAAGGGACTTGAGGAAATCGGCGTGTTTGAGAGACGCCGTGGTAATGATGGGCGAAAACCCTGATAGTTTGGCGAGCTGGATGGCGAGTTGGCCAACAGAGCTCCCACCGCCCAGTACAACGAATGGTTCGCCTGAATATTTGTCTTCGTCTGCCCGGGAAAGTGGAGCTGATAGTCCTGCACCGTATGGATGGTGGTTGTAGAGTCCAACGTAGGCAGTAGATAGAGCGACTGGGATTGACGCTGCCTCATCGTACGAGATATTAGGCGGGATCTAAAAAGGAGCGAAGTCAGTCAATGAAGCCAACGTTGAACTTGACTCGCCTTCGCAGTTGTCGCAGCCGGCGACAGCACGAACTGCTGGAAACCGCCTTTCGTACCTCCTAGCTCTCTTTGACAGAATCTATAGGACGTGGTCTTTAGTCGCGGCATTCCAAAGAAAAGGGCTCGAACCGTTACACGTACACTCGGTCCCCTTTGGCAAACTCGGTTACACCCTCGCCGACCTCTTCAACATCCCCTGCAACGTCAAAGCCAAGGATGACGGGGAATTCTTCGACGATGATCCCGTACTTTTGAATCTTCCAGTCAGCCGGGTTGAGAGCCGCAGCCTTGATCTTGATGAGGATCTCGCCAGCGCCAGGTTTGTATTTCTCGACGTCATGAAGAACGAAGTCGCCAAATTTCTTCTCGACGGCAAGTGCTTTCTGCGTTGAAGACATGGATAAAATAATGGTACTTGACGAATACCCGTGATCGCTGAGAAAATGCAACGGAATACATGGGGGTTTATACCTACCTCATCAGAGAGGGAAGAGTTATCTCTGTCATCATCCAATGTGGAACACTCACGCGTAATAAGCAGACATCAATGGCGCAAGTGGATGACAAAGAGTACCTCCTGTTTGCATAATCTGCGAGCTGGGAGCCATTCGGCGCTAGTGAGACCCTTTCAGAACAGGCGGGTCAGTAAGCTAATTTCATCTCTTTCTCGTATAACGCACCCACAGTTTGTCTTGTCCTTCGAACTAACGGAGCGGAGACAATGCCGTTCCTTACCTCGCCTTTATGCTAATGAGGGCACTCGCACGAGAAAGGAGATGGGTTCATACTCGACGGCTGGGTCCACAATTTGCAGCCTTCTCATTTCAATCGGGAAGCACAAAATAAACGAACGAACGTCACGTAAATAGGACACTAAGTACACACCAGCATCGAATTCAAGGGGTCTCTGGTGGGTGGGCAACAAGCTTGATTCCCGATATCTGATCAGCTTCCATCCTCTTTAAACCATCCGGAATTCCAGCGAGGCCATTCGGCAGAACCTCGAATCTGTTGGGCTGAGGGCCACAAATCATGAACCCAAGCTCATTGTGAGTATGTAAGCAAGACACACCTTGATGACACCTCTTTCCAGGAACCCTGTAATCTTGTCGTGGTACAAGGTCTCTAGAAGCGTAGCGTTGTGCTGCATACGGAGTCCTGCGAGCACCGGCACGATCGTCTTGTCGTCCTCGGCCTTCACCGCTGGGGGAAGGTCGATGACTAGCTGGCCTCCGGGGGCTAGCAAGGCCATACCCGCTTGCTGGGTCACCTCGAGAGAAACTGCGTCATAGACAATCTTGATCGGCTTGCCGGCGGCGGCTTTCTCGACCTCGACCTTGAGCGCGTCGAGTGGGAGGTACCGGTCGAGAACGAAGGTCGCTCCTAGCGACTTCAAGAAGTCCGTGTGCTTCAGAGATGCTGTGACGATGATGGGCGAGAAACCCGCGAGTTCGGCGAGCTGGATCGTCAATTGGCCAACAGAGCTGGCCCCGCCGAGGACGACGAGAGGTTCGCCAGCGTATTTGCCTTCCTCGGCTTGGGTGAGCGGTGCAGAGAAACCTGCTCCATGTGGGTTCTGGTTGAATAGACCAACATAGGCCGTCGAGAGCGCCACAGGCAGAGTGGCTGCTTCGTCATATGAGAGATTGGGCGGGATCTTGGAGAAGGTAAGCAAGCGAAGCTGATATTATTTGATGCCCTGACTCGCCTTTGCTGTTGTTGCGGCCAGACCAAGCGCATACTGCTGGAAACCAGCGGTTTTCCTGACCCATTGACTTTGACAGAAACTGTATATATGCAACATTATTGACTTTGCACTTCGAGGGAGGAGGGTGCACTCACACTCGATCGCCTTCTTTCAATTCGATGACATGCTCAACAACTTCCTCCACGTCGCCCGCTAGGTCTATTCCAAGGATTATAGGGAAGTCATCTCCGCCTAATCCTCGTCTCTGGATTTTCCAATCCGCTGGATTGAGCGCTACTGTTTGTATCTTGATGAGAACTTCCCCAGCGCCAGGTTTGTATCGGTCTGTTTCGACCACCATGAATTGACCGAACTTTTCTTGGATGACGAGGGCTTTCTGCTTATCGGACATGGGGAGAACGTCGATGGTCAAGAACTGAAAGTGATAAGATACGTCAGCTTGATGCCGTGGTAGAATATAAGCATGTGAACGATCGAAGAACTTCGACCTACGAAGCCAATTCTATGAATCAAAAATCGTTGACTCACCCCTCAAAACCTGGCATAGCACAAGCTCAGTTCTGACTTGGGGCTTGAAGCTTGAAGTTTGAGCACCACCCAACTTCGATCTGCTATTCCATCCTCTGGATTTCCTCCTGTGGGAAAGAAACACGTCGAGACAGGCCAACATCGCCGCGTCGTGTATCTGAAATCTGATTCAAGAGTACCAGCCAGTGTGAGCCAGCGGTCCAGACAGGATCTCAAGAGGGGCTGTAAGAAGAAATAGTAAAGACAGCATTTAGAACGCGGAAAGCAGGAGGATAAAAAAGAGCCCACTTTTCTCAACCACTGTCTCTAGCCCAAACCCGGGAACGCGTCCAGTGTCCTGGCTGAGTAAAGCCTCCTTTGTTGCCCCCAATGATCAATCTAGAGAGTTCGGAATTGGGCACTCGAACTCCCTTCTCTACCAGCACCCTTGCCCTCCTCACACTGTCCACGGGTCTTGAAGTCCTGCATCTGTTGTATTGTCCGTGTCTGTTGCCAATAATTCCGTGTCCTTGATCTATATTCGAGTTCGATGAAGTCATACAATAATGTGGGGTAAAATCGGGAGAACGTGGCGAGGTCCCCTCCGATTGCTTACTAAGCCCTGAGAAATGCGAATTGGTTCAGTTGCATTTTAAAATTGAACCGAGTTGAGCCGGCGTGTTTACTTCTACTAGCGCTCGGTTCGAGAGCCGTCTTGATTTGAACGGTCCAGTTCTGGGGTTCGGGCGTCTCTTGAAGTGTCCAAACGGGTTCGAACTGAGGGGCTTGAGGGAGTAACAATATATTGAGCTTTGGAGGAAACTCGGCAGATTTTCGTGCGTACTCTGGCAGTGATTTGTTGGTAATTATGATTCATGACCTTCTAGGATCGATTTCGAGCGTGAACCTTCCGCACCGGGGCGCGTATCTTCTCTTAGGAACCTTCTGCCATCCGGACAAAGGACGGTAGTAAGATGTCATCCATATCTTGTACACGACAACATAAAGACTCGTCGCAGAAGCCACTGAAAGGCCCAGCAACCTGTGGAAATAATATAAAATAATTCAAACATCAGCAATTCCAGGTTCTGTTATAGCAGGTTATGCAGCACTACGTAACGCCATAACGTCGTAATGCATCTTCTTTGGTACAGGATACCCTGATCACATTACCAGCTATTATGTACATTCCCCGCCAGTACTATCCGTTGCTACATACCATCCGGCCACCTTCCTGTAACGTCCCACATCTGTGCAGCAATTGCCATTCTTAGACATTCGAACCGTTGCTTTATTACGCTCTTGCTCCTAGTTTCTCAATAATCACAACATTTCTTTTTTTTAAAAAAAAGATATGACGCATTGAGAACCATTATTCGACACCAACTCGCTACTATACCTAAAGGCCAGAGTCTATCTACATCTCAGCACGGCCCCTACTGGGGTGGATAGTATGCCAAAACAAACAGAGAAATCGAGCCCAAGGTAGACCGGCTCGACCTCGAGCCTCGGCCCTCTCTAGACCCAGCTTAGCAAATGTGAGTGACCATAAAGGCTCCAAATAACATGTAACATACCTTAGCATAGCCGGGTTCTTACAGTATGGGCGGAGGGCGGAGCGGTAGTGGTACCGGAGAGATAGTCTGGCATGGTGTGGTCTACTACGAGCTTGATGCTCCTGAAGGTCGGAATGCACTCATGAACCGTTCTGGCAGATGTGGTAGCAGACATTGAATACTCGTGCAATTCCTGAACCGTAGGCACCTAGAATCCCATCCAGAGTCTACCCTGCGCCGACTAACCCTTAAATCTGGCTCATCCAAAATCAGCGGTTGCCACCAGCGAGCATACTCTTGTAGGGGTAAAAACCAAAGCAAGGTCGACAGCCAGGATGTCATAGATAGAATGAAAACACGGCAAGGAAGAGTGCATTGGAAGCAGTGGTGGTGGTGACGGTGGCAGGAAGTTGGAAGTTGGAATTGCCTTTCTGACGTTTTGAACCATGAGTTTAGGGCAGGCTAATTGGACTTACTGCTTGAAGGACTTCAAGACGAGATTTCCAAGTTAGGCGCCGATAAGATAACAATATTGACGATAACTCGCCTGTGCAAGAGGAGTGCTATGCACTGAATTAGACATGCTATGCAACGAGTGGTAGCTTCCCTATATGAAACGCATAACATTCCAAAACAGCCACGGGGAATTATGAGATAATATGATGGTATGATCAGCTACAGCATTTGAACGGGTGCTACTTACGAAGGGAGAAACAGTATGACTTGTTACGACCGAAAATCGGGATTTGCTGATGAAGTGGCTTCAATACTCACCACTAGATTTCAAGCGCTGAAAATGCATTCGAACCCGAGCCGAAAGTTCACGTCCCAACTTCAAGGCAAACGGGGGAAATCGACGTTCGGTCTCGCATCAAGGCAAATGTCTCCCAAAACCTGACTGAACCGAACCTTGACAGCACTAGCGTAATGTGATCTACTTCAAAGGACATGGACTCGTCAGAATAATGTCGATTCCTGCGTAACCGAGTTGGAGTGCTAGTCTTTTGCGCGGGTGGGAGAGGAGAAGTATGCTTATAAGCGGTGTATTTTGGGGATATATTATGTGTCGCATCATGGAGTATCCTCTAGAATATACCACCTTCGTAGTTTATGCGTGTCAGCGTCATTAAATCAGAAGTAAGAGTCGTGAGTTGTGAGTCGTCAACTATAGTTGTCATTCCTCAATCCCTCCCCTCATCCACCACCTCCTCCCTCCAAACCCACCCAAAAATCCTCCATAGAACCACAACAAAACAAACGACGAACAAGAGGAAGAACAGGAAGTACCCAAGAGCCGTGATAGTGAAGAGTGTCCATAGAGTGACTGGGTGTTCAGAATCTTCAGGGTCTTCCAAGGTCTGAATCGCAGACGTAGGAGAGGTGGATGAGGGTGGAGGTAAGGGTGGATAAGATGAGAGGTATAAGGGCTGGCAAGAAGAGAGGGAGGTGTAGTCCAAAAACGTCGAGGACGTCGACCGTTTATATGTTTCCGGCGCGTTGCCGAGGTGGCCGTCGTGCGTTTGGAGTGGTGGTCGGTGTCGGCCGACTGAGGGTTGGAAGAGAGGCGTTGGTGGGGTATCATTACACGCAGCGGAAGGGAGAGTCGTGAAGGCGCTCGCTCCTCTCTTCGGTGCTTCGTAGGCGTTCCGGAGGGTGATGCCTGTGAGCTTGCGACCGCGATATGATCTCAAAGTACGACGGCGTGCTAGACGGACGTCCAGCGTCGACTAAAATGAAGCATGGAGGATCGAGGCAATGTAAGTGGAAGGAAAGGAGTGCAGAGGGTGATGATTACATACCTCACTTTCACTCTCTTCAACCACCGTCTCCAACCTACACCTGAAATGTACTACGCGTATCGCCTCCATTGTCGTCCTTCAACTTGAACGGGAGATGAATTCTATGTCCCCTCCTTCAAGGATGGATATTGGAACGAAGGTGGGCAAGAAAGACGCGTATAAAACGCTTGAGGATGTGGTACGACCTCAATCCAACCCCATTTGTCTGGTCCCGACACCTGGCCGGCGCCCTCGACCATCCCAGACTGGGGACCCGCCATGGCTGAGCCCTGTGGAAGCACAAGCCCGTTTTGGGGGTGGTTAACAAAGTGACTTTTCGAAGCTCACTTTTCCTTACAAAAGTAACTTTTGCTCACTTTTGGCAGGATAAGTGAACTTCATCTGGAAACTTGCTGTTCACTTTGAAGTCACTTGTCAGGCAAGTGCCTTTTTCCTTGGGCAAAGTGACCAGATGTAAGAATCCTAGCACGAGAAGCTAGATGATGACATAAGTACACGAGTGATATGAAATAAGGTATGTAACTCAGTTTGGGAAGCAAAGGGCTGAGGGAGACGACACAAGTCTGCAGTTTATATACAGAAGCTAGACCCCATGTCTGTAGAGTGCTCAAAAATGACAAGTAAAACAGGATGAAAATTTGGGATTGGATTACCCCAGTAAAATGATGGGAAAGTGCACAATGAGGAGATGAAACGGCAGCGCTAGAGGCGTGCGCGCTGACATATCAGCTTGTATTTGCTGTCCATGTTCCCACACCAGACTACAGCATCGCGGCTGGGTCGCTGGATTGGCATGCACGCACAGGATAGCTGAGAGGCACACACAAACTTCAAGTGTGTTCCCTTCAGGACCATGGAGAGTGCAATTACCTTTACACAAGTCTGTGCACGCACTTGAGGGGGGAATATTAATTTCCTACCTGAAATGAATAAAGCACAAGATATCCCTTCTTCCGAATCCCATTGGGGACCAGTAAAATTTCCCCGATAACCACACTTAATGTCATGGAATAGTTGTACAAAAAGGTAAATAATGTTTGGGCAAGGGGCAATGACTTGGTGTCGTTGCCGAAAGTGCAAAGTGAAAGGAAAGTGAGCCGTCAAAAGTGTGGGAAAGTAAGTGAGAAAGTGAGGCAGCGAAGGCAAGCAGGCCAAAGTGCGAAAGTGAACTTCGAAAAGTCACTTTATTCACTCTCCGTTTTGGGGGCAGATTCGAGCGCGCCTAATTCTTGATTCTTCCGATGAGAGGGCCAGCTGGAGAGGAGAGAGTTGGTCAAGTTTTAGAGCATCAGCACTCACGAGTCGGCTCTGCAAGAAAACAATCAGCTGTGGAAATCCACTCCACGTTTCATGTCGACTGCGCACGCTTCTACTTATAGTTCCGTCACAAAGCGCACTGGTCTCCCTCACCACTGGCTCTACGCACCTCATACGTGCCTCCATTCCTGTTCTTTTCCATTTCGGTCGTTGACTGCCTTTTTCCTGGTCCGGAATCGTTTTGACGCCTCGCACAGTGCGATATAGCCAGTCCGCGATTTCGTCCAAGTCAACTGAGGTTCAAGGCAATACTTATGCACGGGAATTAAGCCCTAGGGCTCGACGCGTGAATTGAGGTTCAATGTCAACGTTGACGTTGTTGGACAGCGACGTGTGTACATATTGGTCACGGGTTCCTCCCACGACCCCTATTTTGTCCTCAACACCTATCTCTTCTAACAGCGAAATATTGACCATCCAGGTCCAGCCCAAAGCTTCAAATAATCTCGACCGGTTCTCGATAGGCCAAAATGATACGAGTACAAGAAAGTCATCATGGCTGGTGGCACAGCCGCTAAAGCCTGAGGACGGCCTGTTCGTACTACCTGCAGTTCGAAATTCGCCGGGAGCGGGATGAAATTCTATCTGTCGCATTTGTCGGATCAGACTACTGTAACATGGTTGTATAATCTCCGTATACCCTCCGCGCAGTGATTAGGCCCATGGAACTTGAAGGCGGCATATCGAGTCATCTACGACTGCCGGTCAACGGTATGTACCGTTCGACCGAGTCTGCTTAGCGATATTATTATTCAACCTCCCGGCCTCAGGCTGGGTGTTCCTGCTATTTTTCCTCTGCGAATTTGGTACCGTGGTAAACCTGAAAGTGCCGACTCTGAGAATAATCCGATTCCGAGGTGACACCACCAGCACCCGCAGTATTACTCTGTGCGGGATGCGGCTGTACCTGAGCGCTAATATGCTTATCTGCTATTTTTACATGCTACAGAAACTCGGTAGGCTCTGTCGACGTGTAATGAGTAACACCGCCTAGCCTCGTTCTCCATTTTTCTGCCCGTATCCGTTCAAGTACCTTGCAGAGTAATGTCAGGGATCGGGATTAATTGGAGATCCTCCATTCTCAGCTATGCCGGCGATGCGCGTCGGTCTGTTGCAAGCCGCCAAACTGCAAAACCATCTCGCTTCCTGCCTCAGCTGGATCCGCCTGGAGCACTGACACCGACGCACTCATGCAGGACTCTTATGGAGGAGAAGGCTGCGTATAAAAGCAGAGTCGAAAACGTGAGGGAGTACACCAGCCCGCCTCCGTCTACGTACTAGTCAACATGCGCCACCCTCCCACTAGCCTTCTTCAGCTATGCATCACCGCAATCTCCCTCAGTGTGGGCTTCTCCATCCCCAGTGGAGCGGCAGCGCGAGGCCAAGCCTCGCGTCTTGTGCAAGGCCCCACGAGCACCTTCGAATCGGCAGAAGCTTTCACGGAAGTCACACCTTCCTCTTTCGCCGCATCCCAATTCGATGTTATCATCGTCGGAGGCGGCACGGCTGGCATGGTCCTCGCGAACCGTCTCTCCGCCTCCACGAATCCTTCTCTGAAAGTCGGTGTCGTCGATGCAGGGACATTCAATCCGAATGGCGACCCGCTCATCGACGTGCCTATCTACAACTCGGGCAGCATAATTTTAAACAACGCAAGCACGTCGACCATCGGTAACCCGCAGTACGACTGGATGTTTCAGTCCGTACCCCAAGCGGCTTTGAATAACCGTATTTTGGACTACCCCCGGTATGTTTTGCTTCACTGATTCGACAGAATGTTGCATGTAGAATGATCTGCCCTCTCTCAGCGGCAAAGTACTCGGAGGCTCCACAGCTATCAACGCGATGGCCTGGCAACGAGGCGAGCAAGAGGAATACGACGCATGGGGAAACTCGTTCGGCAACGGCGACGGATGGACATTCGCAGGCCTCCTCCCGTATTTCCGGAGGGCCGAGACTTGGACTCCACCCCGGACAGGAGAAGACGCCCTGCTCAACGGAACGGACCCCTCCCAGATCCCTGCCGCCTCGGACCATGGTTTCAGCGGACCGGTTTCGACGAGCTATAATACCTTCGTGACGGCACTAGATGCCCCTAGCATCCTCGCCACCGTGTCCCTTGGGTATCCGCTCAACAACAACCCCGACGGCGGGAATAGCACCTTCCTTGCTCGCTCAGGCATCACGCGCTCGGTTGACCCGCAGACCGGTAAGCGGAGCTACGCTGCGAGGGCTTATTACCCGTCCAGTGTCCAGAGCCGACCGAACTTGAATGTCGTTCTTAATTCAACGGTTACAAACATCATTTGGGACCCGAAGTCCAAGACTCCAAAGGCTATCGGTGTCCAGTTCATCAACAATGGGCAGACATACAGCGTCGCCGCGGCGAAGCAGGTCATCCTTAGCGCAGGTATGATCTTTGCCTTGTTTGGAAATGCAATATCCGCTTACGGAAATGTCTCGGTATTCTCCTTAGGCTCTTTGAAGTCGCCGCAAATCCTCGAGTTGTCCGGTATCGGCGACGCGAACCGCCTGAATCGTTTGAACATCCCTGTTGTTCTTGACCTCCCTCAAGTTGGCGAGAACATGATCGATCACCCTACAACCGCGGCTGGCTACGAAGTCCAGGATGGCACACTCACTCTCGGTATGTCTGCACCATGCCTATCTGCGACATAAGCCTAACACCAGCGAAATTAGATCTTATTTCTAACAACCAGACGTTCTTCAACGAACAAGAGGCTCTGTAGTACGTCTTCACCCATCATTATGTGTACTTGTATGCTCACATATATCCAGTAATACCACTGGAACGGGCGCCTTCACCTACACCGCCCAAATATCCGGGTCATTCCCGCTAAGGTCCATCTCGACTCCTGAGGTGTACTCCGCGATGCGATCTGCTCTTGATACTGCGCTCCAGGGCCTGACCCTCACGCCTCTCGAGCAAAAGCAATACGACTTGCTGAAGTCCTGGGCAGATGGCGGCAAAGTTGGCTGGATTATGCCCGTGATGCTTCCAAGAGGAGGCCTGACGAGTGTCCCCGAGGGCGATAAGCGTTATATCACCGTCGCATTCTATTTGCTCGTAAGTTTTCCACTATTTGTTATTTATATTCTCTGATGACTCTCCGTAGCACGAATTCGCTCGAGGTTCGGTCCACATCAACACCACAGATCCACTTGCCATGCCACTGATCGACCCTAAGTACATGAGCATGCAATGGGACCTCGACGCCCAGACACTCGGTGGCCACTTCTTGCGCACCTGGGTAACCGGATCGCCCCTCAACGACTTCATCGTCGCCCCGACCGTACCTGACGCTTCCGTGGTGACCGACGCTGACTGGCAAAATTACATTAGGGAGTCGCTTGTTACTACCCATCACCCAATCGGCACAACGGCAATGGCCAGCCAGAGCCTTGGAGGTGTCGTCGACCCTCGCCTTAATGTGTACGGGACACAGAACTTGCGTGTTGTCGATGCTGGTATCATCCCGATGACTGTCGGTGCTCCCATTCAGGCAACTGTTTACACAGTTGCTGAGAAAGTAAGGGCCATTCTTTCTTATGTTTATTTCCTTTTCTGATAACTGTTGCAGGCTGCCGACCTTATTCTCGAGGATCTCGCCTAATGCTTTGCCTTTCCTAAATGCTCACTTTCTTATTGTTTTTTAATTTATCCTTGATAGATATTTGAGAAGAATCAGAAACTTGTATACGAGCTTCCATTTAATACAGATTTGACTTGGCACTCTGATCCACAATTGGGCTGTTCGAGGGTGTCTTCACCAACTCGGGGATCAATTCATGATTTATGGGGAGGTGGAACCGCAGTGTGAGAATGGATAGCTCCGAGCGTCTCGTCTGCAGCGCAAGGCAACTTGGGTGCTGGGAGGGTACGTATTGCCGGAATCGTCGATGTGCAGCATCTTTGGCGAGATTTTCATAAGATGCACATAAAGACCAGGACTAGAATTCTTGCATTTTTTGAACTTTTTTTTACGGAACACTCTACTACGATCGGGGTTCAGAGTAGACACTTAACACCCTGACGAATGGTTCCGAGTCTTGTTGGCATATACATGTTCTAGTTGGGTTAGAAGGAAGTGATTGTAGAGCACAATATGAATACCTGTAGGTAGGAAAACGCTCGTGCTGGAACTCTTATCTGCAGCCTCTACGTCACACCACTCTTGGATTGACCCTCATACGAATCGCACAACGGCGACAAGTTCGTAGTCGAGTCATTGTTGAGGATATCATGGACCGCCCCTCGCTCCTGGCGTGCCCTTCGACCCGGTTCAAGTTTGAATTTATCCACGGGGCTTACACTGAGCGACTCGAACGTAGGTGTTGATGTCTTGGTTGGGAGAGGCATTTCCCAGCAGGACTGCGATTAAATCATGTTGCGGCGACACAGAACCTTAGTCACTGTCTTAGCCTACTAGAACTTCAATACAGTCAAAGGACTAACCGCTGCATGGCTGAGATGTACACTCGACATTTAGTGGTGATCTCGGTCCCACGGATAGACCTGTGGCTAACATCAGCGAAGAGTTGCTGAAGAGAGAAGGGCAGCCACGTACCCAGTTACGAGGGTCCTGTCTGAAAGCTTCCAAATCCTCCAGCGCCCGGTCCAGAAATCGATTCTCCCCAGGCACATGGGTATGCACCTTCCTTAACCTCCTCAATGCGGCCTCGGCTGCCTCCAGGTTCTTTGCAATCAAGAACCCTCTAATCAAAGAAACGTACGTGACGACCGTCGGTCGAGGCAAATGGTACTCCCTTACGGGAGGCGAGATACCCCTCTGTTCGACTTCGTACGTCTCGCGGCCGAATGGGTGTTGTTGCTGAGCGGCCATCCCGTCGAGGATAGCGAACGCCTTCCGCGAGTCGCTTTTACGTGCGAAATACCCTGCGAGCTCTGTGTAGTGGTACACTGTCGGCTTGACGCCTAGCTGCAGCATTTGGCGAAACATGCGAACACCGAAGTGCGGCCCGCGAAGGTACATCAAGCGGTAGATGAATGGTGTGAAGGCTGCTGCGCCCGCGGAGGTGGTCCACCCGGCAGGTGTCGGCAGCTCATCGATCGCCGATAAGGGCTCGGTTTCCGAGAGCACCCGCCCATCAGCGACGTACTGCACAAGTTTGTAGTACAACACCTCAAGCTCTCTGTCGACCGTGGTTAACTCGGATAGAGCATCCCAGATGAGATTGCAGTGGATCCGAGACGGCCATATCTTCCCTCGAGGAAGAGTGAACGATTCGTTGAAGGGGTAAAAACGTTTGAGCGGAGGGTCCTCTCCTGACGTAGGGTCGTAGTTGTTGATCTGGGAGTCAATACGGGTGACGCATTTTACAACTTCCTCGCGGGGTACGGCACTCAGGAAAAAGTGATCGACGAAGGTCTTAATGACAAGGTTCGGCTGCCCGATCCGTCGGTAGAACAGCATCTCAGCAAATACGAAGTTGCTCGTCGCAATGAAGCCATGCCGGATGGCCTTGTCGAGCAGCATCTTGAGTGCTCGCGTCCGTCCAGTCGCAAGGTACATGGACATGAAGTTGACCAGGGTAAAGGGATGGGGCAGCTTGCTTTTATCGTGGTCAGCAACATTCTTCTTGAGATAGCGCAGACCTGCCACGAGATCATCACCGAAATCGACTTGAGTGCTGGTCTTTGACCCGGCCGTCAGGTCGAGCTCCTGGGCCAGGGTACGCAAGTCCGGGGAGTTCCGATGAAGTGCAGTTGCATCGTCATCCCGGAGAGCCTTGACCAAGGGCGTGTAAGCATCGCGAACCTCTCTCTTGGTCCTTGTGAGGCGGTTCAAGATGACATTGTAGGTATACGTTGTCAACCGAAATGTCGGATTGTCTGGATCGGGTAGGAGTCTAATGGCTTCGTCCAGGCGATTGGCATATGCAAGGGCGCGGATAGCTGTACCACGAGAGTTGGTCGCCGTCTTCCTGATAAGATAACCGGCGTTACGGGGGCCCAATTCGGCGATATACGCTTTATTGGCGTCATTGAAGTCGTCGAGAAACTTTTGACCAACCTCCCAGTCGGTCCAGCGAATTATAGATGGTATCGTATGATGGCTAACCCTGTCAGCGAAGCCTTTTCTGGCCATGATAATGGTAAACTGGATGATGAGAGGGATATCGGTGACGACGGCTTGGGTAACAAGGCGGCGTGTCTCTTCGTACTCGTACCCTGGCTCGGTTTCATGCGCTGCTAGGACGAGAGAAAACCACGCGCCGAATGCATCAACTCTTTGCGCCGGGTGCAGATCGTCGTTCTTCAGGGCAGCTTGTGCTGGTGCCTGATAAATATCCGAGTTGGGTATAGGAATCTCGAGGTCCTGGATTTCCTTGAGGAGAGCATAAGCTTGCGTATAGTTTCCTGCTTCGACGAGCGTCACAAGGACTCCTGTCGACTGCATTGCTGCGTGGGCTTCGTCTGTGGTTGTCGGCGGGTGGTAGGCGTATTCCGGCCCGTCCTCTTCGAAGACGTCGTCCGTTTGCACCGGTTCAGGAAGGATGGCAGGTAACCGTTTGGCAATGAGGTCGGCGATGGTTAAAGGGGTGTCGGATACGAAGGGCATGTAATCATCCGAGGGCTCTTCAAAAACTTCCACTGGCTTTCGGTGTGAGGTGTCGATCTCCTGCTCGAACCGCGACGCTACTTCGATAGTTGCGTTATTCTTGACTAAAGGTACAAGTTCCTCCTTCACGAGCGGTGCGTGACCCATGGCAGCGTAGCCCGACCCTAACTGTAAAATAAGAGGGAGATTGGCCTCCGGAGCTTCTGCTAGAACTGTTTTGAGTCGATGAAACGCGTCATGGGCCGGGTTCGAGGCGAGAAAGTCTGTCATAGCTGTCGCGGCTTGATCCTGTCTTCCTTCCTCTATGAGTCGTGTCAGGGTGCGAAAAGCGGTCTGGGAGTTGAGCACGTCGATTGGAAACTCCACAGGAGTTTCCATAGGAGATTCCAAGGTGTTATTCGATATGGTTGGTGTCGTCTGCTGTGAAATTGGCCTTGGTGATTCGCCGACAGAATGAGCGTGACGAAATGAGAGCGTAGCACCCTGGCGGGTGCCATGTAGACGCAAGACATTACGAGATACGCTGAAAGATGAGCGGAGGGCAGCGCATGATGCTGGGAGCATTCAGAGTCCCGACGTCGCGCCGAACGATGACGGCGATGGTGGTGACCATGAAATATTTTGTCACACTCGTCAGCCTCAGGGCTCGTTATGTAAGTGTGTCACGGTCACAGTCTCATAGGCAGACCAAAACATCGTTCGACCTTGGAATTTATCTACCACAACGCCCGCTGGCCGTGCACATCCACAGAACATCCTAATCCTACTATATTCCTGTCTAGTAATGCATTCCGTCTCCGACAGCCCGCCTCGCGCTCCTCCAGTCAAGTACAACGCACCCCTAGGCACTCGTTGGGCGAAGGAAAAAGCGGCGGCTGGCGGTGCAACCGCGTTCGACCTTCCGACCGACCCCAAGGCCATCGGACCATGGATCCTCGGTGAATGTATTGGAAAAGGCGCGTCAGGGCGGGTCAAGATCGCAAAACACCGCCGGACTGGTCAGCTCGCCGCCGTCAAGATTCTGCCTGTTGCCCCTCTTGTCAACTCTCGCGCTTCTTTGGCAACTCAGCAGGCGAAATCAGAAAAACAACGCCTCGGTATCGACCGCGAAATCACCATGATGAAGCTTATGAACCACCCAAACATTATGCGCATTTACGACGTCTATGAGGGTGACAAGGAGCTATTTCTGGTCCTCGAGTACGTGGAGGGCGGTGAACTATTCGATTTCTTGGTCAACAAGGGGCGACTGCCCCCAAGCGAGGCTCTCATCTACTTCAGACAAATTATTTACGGTCTTAATTACGCTCACACCTTTTCTATCATCCATCGCGACCTCAAGCCGGAGAATATCCTCATTGCGTCCCTCTCGCCTCCTCAAATCAAAATCGCTGACTGGGGAATGGCCGCCTTTGCTCCTCCTACACTTCAACTTGAGACTAGCTGTGGATCGCCGCATTACGCCAGTCCTGAAATCGTCAACGGCGAGAAGTACCAAGGAAACGCTACTGATATCTGGAGTTGCGGGGTCATCCTCTATGCTCTTCTCACTGGACGCCTGCCTTTCGACGATAAGAATGTTCGAACTCTTCTCACCAAGGTCAAGAGTGGGAAATACGATATGCCCGCTTGGATCGATCCCCTTGCGAAAGATCTCTTGAGCAAGATGCTTATCGTTGACGTTAAACAACGTATCACGGTATGTGAATTGCGGGAACGGCGCATATGATTGACTCAAGTCTATGTATTCCAGATTCCAGAGATCCTCTCGCATCCTTGGTTAATCTCTCACCCCGCTATTCCGTTTTCAGCGTCCGACGGCTCTAAGTTTACAGTCCTGCCACCTCCACTCCCTCCGTCACCGAGTATCCTCGCTCGCCCTATTGCTTCTCTTGACTTGATTGATTCTGAGCTATTCTCATCCCTTCGTATCATCTGGGGGCGTCACGCGGATCCTCAAGGAGAATCTATCAAGCGTGATCTCTGCGGTCCTGCCGGCCAAGGGGTGCATGCGAAGGCTTTCTACTTCTTACTCGGAAAGTATCGCGAAGAGTCTTCTAAAAACCGCTCTAACGACGCTGAATTTGACCTTCAACGGAAGTCTTCCATCGATCTGGAAACGGCAAAATTCAACCTTGGCTGGGAGCTTGACCATTCTGGTGGGCCTGGTGGTCTGAGGAAGTACGACGTGTCAAAGACCCATCACGTTTTCTCCAGCCCGCAGAAAGTCTCGACTCTATCTGCTCTGCCTGCTGCCGCTCAACAACCCTACCCCAACATCTCAATTGGGCCTCCTCCTGGCATGAGCTCGCGTAAACGAACTTTTACGGATGGCAGTCTTCCCGCCAAAGACCGGTCCGAGACGGGCTCTCGCTCTACCGCGAACGGCAGTCGTACGCAGGTAGAGAACTGGAAGGCGCAATTCCTGGCGCAGAAGGACAACCCCTCTGGTACTACTGCCTCATCCAGCGCGAGCAGCACTTCTACGGCGAACAGCCATATGCGTCGAAAACCTTCCGTCAGCTCTCAGGCCACCATTGCTGTTGGCGCTGCACCTGCAGGTGTCAGTCTCCTAGGGCGAAGTGGCGGGCGTGCAGTTGCACCGCGTCGGGGACAAACCTACTCTCTGATGCCAGAACGGCGGGAACCTAGTCAACCTGCCTCCGCAGCGACGACGGTTGGGTCGATGGGCTTCTCGCAACACCTCCAACAGATCCAAGCGCGTGCCGCATCTGTTTCGTCTTCCTCGCGATCCTCGCAGTCCCACTCCCGTTCGCAGCGTCCTAAGTCGTCCATCGGCCCGCTCTCGCCGTTCACCGAGAGCGAGAAGCGGGCGATGTTCGCGTCGCCGGTCTTGGACGTCTTCACCGGCACCAAGACCAATGCCAGTAGCGACGCTAGTGTCGACGCTGCTGGGAGGCCTGAAAGTGGGGCACAGCCTGACGGTGCCAGCGTCGGTGCATCTGTGGATCTCGCAGAGGTGGACCTGCCTTTGCTTACGGCACCAAAAACCGATAACCCCGAACTGCAACGCACGATGGAGGACATCACACAGAGGGTGAACGAGCTCGTCCAGGCTGTTGCAGGCTCTCAGCACGCTGTAACCGCGTCTGCACCGTCTCCGTTGCCCGCTG
>JANKHO010000282.1:0-28616 GCA_027627235.1 Agrocybe chaxingu | reverse complement strand
GAAAGTTGGCCCCGGCCCTGAGGGCCAGGGCCAGGGCCGGCAAAAAAGTGAGGGCCGGCCCTGACCTGGACCTTAGACAGTCTATACATTGATGACTCGTTCAACGCTGATGGGCAGGAAAATCGCGAAGCGCGTTCCTTCTTCCTTACTATTAATTTCTTACTCCATGCCTCATTGAATTTTCGACACCATAGATCTCATGGAGCCTGTTTGATGTAGTCTTCATCGAGCTCGGCGACGCGTTCAGAGCTTGGCATTCTAAGACCGTAGCGGCCTCGCCAAGGTACTTACGAGCGTCTATCACAAGGTAATTCGGGCCGCCTTCTCCGGGAATTTGTCACATGCATGTCAATCTCGTTCGATTTCTTCATCTCAACCTCAACCACAACATCCCCCTGTTCTCTTTCCCCTCAAATCGCCATTTATACTCAAACATTGACCGCGCAGGATTGAACAACAACGATCGCGACCTTCGGTACTCCCACGACATGATGTTCCCAACCTCTGCTAGTCTCGCGGCCGATCATGCGGTCGACCGACACCGGCGCTTCATCCCTGTGCCCATGCGTATAAATTTCACGAGTGGTCAGCTGAGGATCGGTGTCAGATGAAATCCGGCTATGTGATCCTCAGAGATCGTCTCCGAGAGCGGGAAGGAAAGGTGCGCATTTTGTACGTATAACCTTTCTTCAATACATCTATGAAGGCCAACGTGCAGGTTTATTACAGGTCGATACCTCCGTCGACGACCTCTTGCAGTAATTGACAGCAGGAACTATTAATCCAAAAATAACGCACCGTCAAGGGTTTCTCGGAGCCTGACGTTCCGTCGATCACGACGGAAACACCTTCTCCTCACGGACCGAGGCGCACCTACTGTTTCACCTCCCCTTCAACCTCCTTGTCTTCCCCTTCCCCAACTCTACCATCGCCACAATGGAACAGCCCTTCGCCGCCCAAGTCGCTAGCGTCAGCGCCTCTTCGTCCTCTTCGGGCGACTTGCAGCAGCCCGATTGATGTACCCCCGCATAGGATGGGGATATGATAACCGAGCAGGACGACCATGTTGTTCCCGATGTCTGGGCTGTCAGTGGACCTCGCTAGCTGGGTTATTTTAAGGTGCATGTCGTGCGCGGGGAAGAGTTCCTTCCGTCCTTTTTTACCCCGTTGTGGTTGTATCGCCTCCTTCGACCTCCTCCTTGTGGTTCCCTCCTCCCCCAGCTCCATTCAAGCGGTCAATAGGCTCATAAATTCACGAATTTCAGGACAGATAGATTTTGCTGAGGTTGCTATGACCAATTCTTTATTACTCGCTGCGTTGGCGGCTTCCTCACTCTCCGGCGTCGTCGCGCAAGGGATCGTTCCCCTCGCCGATAAGAGGTTTACCTATGATAACATCGCGAGTTCCTCAGATTCGCTTTTCCTGCTTTCTGTTTACGTTTACTTCATCCATTTATAGCCATACCGAGTTGACACCGACGTCGGCCAACCCAGAGGCGAACAAAAGGGATACAACATCTGCAATTCAACGACCGAAGGGCCATCTTCCCTCTGCCAAACTGCGTTCATCAATTCCCTCGACGGTACGCGCCTTTCTTGCGCCCTTCACCCTTACCTTACATTTCTCGTGTTACTCTTCATTCCCGTAGACTTCTGCCTCTGGGCCCCCGCCGAACCCGGACACACCGTGGGCGACATCGAGGGCGAGATGATCGCCTGGTGCACCAACCCGGACACGGCACGCGCGTCATCCCCGATGGCACTATCCTCGGAGTCCAGTTCACAAAGTCGCCGGAGTATGTACAAGTCGTGGGGTTCATGGACCAGACGAAGATAAACATGATAGCGGGCGATGCAGGTGGGGAGATGGACCCTCATGGTGCGGACCGGGTGAGTGATTTTTTGCTTTTCTGAAAAGAAAGGGGCCAACGACGCTTAAATGACTGGCGTATGATAGAGAGGAAATCCGATGGGAGGGCTACTATTCACGAACGCGTGGACAGGTGGCATGATTCAATCTGTCGAATGGCACAAGTACGTCACTTCCTCCGCCCGCATCCTTCCTCTCCTCTCAATTCTTTGTTTGCCAGCTTCAACGGCGCGAACATATTCTGCCTCAAAGCCTGCGACCCGCACGGGCGCCGCGCACCCCAAATGTGCGAACACATCTACGACACCCAAGGCTGCGGGTTCTACCTCGTCGCCCGCGCCCGCGCCGCCTGTGGCGATGACTGCTGGGTCGTCTTCTGCTTCGGCGCGGTCGCAGTGAATTTTTTTGCTCTGTTTTCCGGGTCGGCCCATACATGCGCCTTGGACCCCTTCTGCTCCGCTAATCCCCCAATACCATTCCACACGCAAAAGTATCTCTTTCTTCGGACAACTCTTCTGATTTACGAAGATTATTCCTCAGCGAGTCAGCATCCTGTTGTATGTCATCACCAATCGCCCCTGTATCTCGAGCACGACCCTCTCCGGCTCGACGCGCCTTCCATTCCATCTCTTATCATCCTCGGCCCTACACCCATCTCTTCCATCTGGCACTTCGAACGCGATTGCTCCATTCCGAACCGCCTCCCCGTCCGCCCAAAAGCCACCTGACTCGCACCTACGCTTACTTACGCCTCGCACGAACCGATCGATTGCAGTAATCTATATCGCTGATCCATCCATCTTCTGTCCACCCGTCCATCCATCCGTCTTATTGCTTACAGACACAGACGCACTGTACGATACGAGCACTCACGGCGCCGCATGTCGCCGCTGCATAGTTATAGCTTACGCTCACGCCTTTTATCCGATATCGCACTTGGTTGTCCATTGTTTATACGATTACGCCTCCCTCTTATTTACCCCCCCTTCGAACCAGATTCTCGCTGACGTTGCGTACTTGTATGTTGAGTATTCATGAGTGACGTTATCATCATCATCATCCATTGACTCCTGCGTCATCCCTTTCCTTGTGAGCGTTCCAGGTGCCCCCTCAATTGAAGTTCTGACCTGAATAGACGGCGACGATCCGTAAAGCTGAAGCTTTGAAGTGGCACGAAGGAACCCCCATTCGACACGACTGGCGGGGTTTATTGGACTGTGGACAAGCTTGACATCTAATCGATATTAAGTGCTTTTCCTTCATGTCATGGATGACATTATCTCTTCTTCTCGTCCTTCAGACCTAGAGGAAATCATAATGAGCACACGAGACCAGAGTCTAGAAATACGAGGGTCGCTGAGTGTACGGCAATGAGTCCCAGGGGTTCACAAGGAGGTCAACACCACTTTCAAACTGCCTTAAGCTCGATGGTTAGCTGCAGATCGCTATGCTCTGTCTTCTAGGTTATAGAGTTGAATGAAAGGATACCAGACGTGCTACCTTCTCCAGAACACGGTTGACATATTCTGCATGGTCGTGTATTATTGAACGCCCCGGATCGACGGAGGGGGAGATGTAGACAACTGAACTTGGCGCATGACTATCATCGATATCCCCACTATAGGACTGCGGGGCTCCGTCATTTCGATGAGTTAACGGGTTTAGCGGCAGTACCAACTATTTTTTCTCTGGAATCCGTGGTATCAGATAAGTCAGATGCGGCCAAGTTAGACGACAGACATTGTTCGCTATATCGCTATATTAAATGCTGTTGGATCTACGTGAGGGGTCGTAGAAATCCCAGACTTTGATAAACCTTCGATGTTCTAGCGTACAAAGATGTCTACGAGCCATTCCTTGGAAGAAGCATGACGCTGACATACTGACAAATGGCGCGGTCACTTGACGTGCCGTTTTAGCGCTCGTGGGTCATGGGACCAGCGCTTCTCGAAAATCTCCTCCGTATCGATCCGTTTTCCCTGGAGTAATGAGCTTCTCGGTCTTCTTTAATTTTTGGGGTGACGATGTATTGACGAAATGACGAAAGAGACAGAGATGAACTGCGGCGATAACTTGCTGCCGCTTGATGTAAAACACCTTCAGTTGTGACCCCCAAAATGAACCAGTTCGTGCTGAATGATTCTACAGCTCGCATAATCCTCATGTCTTGGAAGAAAGCGAGGTGGCGATAACAGCGGTAAAATGCCGACTGGATGAAGAAGGGAAATTCATGCATCATGCTTAAGTCCAAGGTGACATCTAATCTTATCTTATCATCTTGTTATCGCAACATTGAGTCAGCGCTGTTACCGGCGCCTAGTTCTCTGCGTTAACCACTAACCACCACCACGTCCTCCAGGTCAGGCAGAGCTGCGGGTCAGACATTAGTAGAGGGCATCGAAAATCAGCTGCTTACTCATGACGTCGAAGGATGCAGAAGAGAGCAGAAAACGTGAGCACCAGATGTCCATTCCTAGCCAGTGGTACTGAACGCTTTGTCACAATATGTCAGGGAAGATTACCCTGCCAGGGCTCTCTCAATTCTCCTCGTTAGTTGACACAAACCACGTCGCAACGGATGAGCAAGTTTCTGAAATCAATACCCTGCTGGGACCGCACTTGCAAAGTCTCAAGTCCCTCGAAGGCGAATTGGACAAGATTGGCAAGATCTGGGCGGATCTCTCTCGGCAACATGCATCCTTATTAGCAGAAGTCAACACCGTCCGCGAAATAATCGCGCCCATGCGCCGAGTACCTACCGACATCCTCCAAGAAATATTCCGTCATTGTCTCCCGACGAAGTACAATGCTATCATGAGCGCGGAGCATTGCCCCCTGCTCCTCACCCGCGTTTGTCGGAGTTGGAGGAACATTGCACTGGCCACTCCTAGCCTTTGGGCCTCTCTCCACATCCCAGTACCCTCGATTCCAAGCAAGTATTTTTATGGACAGTATGCGTTCCAGGACGACCAAGGCGAGGTCACGGTGGCAGAAGCTGTGGGGCGTCGAGTCACCGGGATGCAAGAATGGCTCGCAAGAAGTGGTACTTGTGCACTTAGCCTCTCCCTCTCAGAAGAGGACGCTGGCGGCTTCCCTCGTCCTGAATTCATTATCCCTGTTTTCCTCAGCTTTTCTAGCCGTTGGAAGGATCTGGTCGTCAGCGCCCCTCTTGACCGCCTCTCAAGCCTCGCCGCAGCTGTTAGCGACGTGCCACTCCTGGAGTCCCTTACGTTAATGCGAGAGCGGCATTCACGATCGAGCTTCCATGTAGAGGCAGATTCAAGTATCATGTGGGATACAATGGATCTCCTGAAGGCGCCGAGGCTGAGGAAGGTGTCGTTCGAGCGGCTATGGCGGGTTCCCCCTCCGCTCCCGTTGAGGTGGTCTCAACTTACCTCTTTCACTTTCAAGGAGCGTTATCGCGAAATTTCCTCAACAGATGGATTCCCCATCCTCACTGTCGCTCGCATGCTGCAACCGTGTGTCCACCTCACGGATTTGCACCTCGAATTTTGTTCGCACTTCAATGACCTGCAGCCGCTTTCCGATGAAGCAGAAGAGTTACGCCCACCGTTCATGCTTTCTCTACCACTCATTGAGCGTCTATTCATCCATGATGGAGGAAACGACACACGGCGCATGACAATCTTCTTCAATGCACTGCAAGCACCCTCACTTAGATTCCTTGATATAAGCGCTAGCCCCCCACTCTCCTTTTTCTCTCGCACCCCGAGGCTCGGGTACCTCCACCTTCATCTCGACCAATTCACACAGGACAGTTTAATTCAATTGCTTCGTCACTGTCAACAGCTGACCTCTCTGGTCACTTCACGGAGTGCCATCCATTGGGGGGCCGAGGAAATCCCTCAAAGTCATATATTCGACGACAACGTTCTGAATTTATTCGTGTCCCCTGTCGACGGTGATGAATCATCCTACTTCTGTCCGGAACTTGAGGAACTTGAGTGCAGATCATGCGCCGGGTTCTCGGATGAAGGAATGGTCGATTTCATCACTCGAAAGCGAGATGGCTCAGTGCCCGGTGTGGCCAAACTCAAGAGACTTCATGTGGCGTTTGATAGGACACGACGGTCCTGGACTGGTGAACAGAACGAACGATTCGTGCAGGATGGGCTGCAACTTTTTGTTTCTCACCTCGATCGTGATCCCATTCCGCAGCCTACTTTCCCTGCTGTGGCAGGTATTAGAAACTATATTTCATGGGGTCAGTGAGCGCGTGTTTAGTGCAGTTGGAATGATGCCTGGCTGTTGGTAAGAAACAAAGGGTTTGTTATCCTGGATATTTTTGAGTCCGGGTAATATATGCCTCGATATGTACTGTACGTCTACATGAAGCACCTTGAACAATGGGACCAACGCGCAATCCCTTCAGTTCAGGCCAGTATCTCGACGTGAGATCATCGTTATAAGTTGGCATAGTTACAGTGATTTCTCATAACCCATAGCTAACAATTTCTTCAGAGTGGGTCACATGATGGTATTTCATGCATCGTCGATGTCACGGGCGCTTACTACTAGCGCTCAGCGCTGGAGCTCTTGACACCCGCCACCGTTACCCCCATCGTACACCAGTAATACAACATTTTTATGAAGTATCGCTCCCCGGGTCTACGGATGACCCATACCGAGGACTTCCAAAGTGGATTGGTTCGAAAGAAGTGGTGAATGTCCGCTCACGTTCTCCGTCTGGGACCGGGAAGGCATGGAATAGGCAAGCATCACAGCTGTTACCTGCATTCCATTCTTAGAGTCGCTTATTATCCAAGAAAGTGGAAATAGACGACTTCCAGGAATAGCGAGTCAGGAATACGACTATTTTGCCCGCGTAGTTTGTCTCGAAAATGTGTCTTACTTTCCTCACTATGCAAGGAGCGTCTCCGAATTCAGATGATCCCCGAATTTTTGTGCATTGAATCAATGCGCCCGCCTTATCTCCCTCGAGCTGAAAATGATTATCAAGGTCCTTGGGCCCACCTTGGCGTTCACGCTACTATCACTCAGATGCCCCAAGATTCATGACAGACTAATTGCACCTTTACGAAGGAACAGTTCATTCGCTACCAGGAGCGGGCTGGCAAACAGGATTTATAGGCTTCCAGACAACAAGATCGACGATCACCTCCTACGAATGTTTGTTTTGCCCAACGACAATGAGAACTACTATTATCTGAACTAGAAGGCTCCCCATTGTCCTAATAAGTCGAGGAATACCGTCTGCTGGGCCCCATCAGGCGCAACTGGGATGGTTCCCTTCAGTTGCAAGGTTCAAGTCGGCGGACATCCACTTTGGAAGAGCCGAGACGGTCAAGGAAAAGATTGGCTGGTTTGTGGAGGATGCTTCAATTGCTAACATTTAGTACTTTTATCGCGATGGTTTCAATCATTCAGTCGAGTTCTCTGTATTTCTGGAAGGCGGGAAAAAAGCAAAGCTTTAGTATTTCGAATAGAGTGGTTATTTTTTTTTTTCTCCGGTGCAACGGTTCTAATTACTACCTCCATGACAGATCAGGACGCCTAGGAACGTTGATAGGAACGTATAATAACTTTTCGACGTATATCTGTCATTTCAAAGTTCTGCATCACCTGGAGCAACGCTCGGCCTCATTTTTTTCTCTCACAAACCCTGCTCGTCTCGCGTGAGATACGATCTCGCCCCAGTGATTAGTTTTCGTCTATGTTAGTACTTGATCGATTCCCTCAGCGTTGACTTCAGACTAACGACCTTCGGAAACACAGTGCACGGGCACGACAACAGTGTCCGCGATGGGTGGGACTTGGTTCACCGTCGAGCACGAGCGACATATATTCTCAGCTTCTTCACTTTTAATAGCTTGAAGAAGAGCGCGCTTCCCCGATTTCTTTCCTCCTAAAGCCCTGTCGGCGATTGTTGCTA
Source organism: Agrocybe chaxingu (assembly GCA_027627235.1). Lineage (NCBI taxonomy): Eukaryota > Fungi > Basidiomycota > Agaricomycetes > Agaricales > Agrocybaceae > Agrocybe > Agrocybe chaxingu. The sequence continues at coordinate 20,832 of JANKHO010000282.1, read as the reverse complement.
TCATCCGCCGCTCCAGTTCTAAGCCGAGAAGCTGATATGACATCAGGATTTCCTGTGAAATTTCCTGCATTCTATGCACGGTTGGGAATGGGAAGGGAGCCAGAGCATGGGTGTGGAAGACGAAAGAAGGGTGCATGTCTTCCTGACGAGACTCGGAGTTGAAAGTTCGCCAGGCTGCTTCCTCATTCCAGATGAAACAAGCAGGAGGCGGAGATGAATAAATAGGCCTTCCCCTCAGCCAATGAGTCGAATTCATTGGAAATTTCGTGAACAATTTTCGGTGCCAGACGATTCGATTCTTGAAGGGCTTGAGCATCATAGAGGTTTGTCAGGAAACAACGACAGCCCGCCTGCGATCGCTTTTCTGCTTGTTTATGCTTACGTAACAGCCCAACAGACACGCTGAGGTTGGCCATGGTGAACGTGTTACTCTTGTTTAGTAACTTGCTTCCTGCAAGACTATCGAAACTTGCAGTATTCTCTCTCTCTCCAGCTCTATTGGAGTCATGTTGGTCCTTCGTCGTGGCCGAATGGTCTCGATTCCATTGTCCCAGCGCGGAAACCAACATTGACATTGTATGTTGAACGTTGGTCCTTGTGGGGGACGCACTACGAATGAACGGACCTCAAATTCTGTGCAACGAGCGTCAAGCCACTTCGAGGAGCATAATTCATTAACGATCCGACGTATTCTCGTAAAGCTGTCAAGAGAGATCGGCTTTAAAACGAGGACGCAATGCAGCGCAGCAACTCTCGAGACTCCGACTGTATTCTTCGAGTTTCAACCTCAAAATGTGAGTAGCTTCCCTTCACTACCATTCCCTCCTATTCTTTCTTCTCTTCGAGCATGAGTTCCTCTGGCCTGAGCACGGTATATCTTTTGGTGTCCGGATTTAAGTTCTGTCTTACTGATACGCCAGACTTTCCTTTGCTAGACTTTTCATGACGATCCTGACGTGCTGTCGATTGCGTAAAGGCGCCCGTCTCTCCACTTTGAGTCAACTCTCACCCCTCTGTGTTTGACTTTTTTTTTCGTTCAGTGTAATGGGACCTACTGGAACTGGCAAAACTTCGGTATGTCTCACTGCGCGAGCTCCTTAATTAACCTCAAAACCGACTTTTTTCTAGTTCATCAACCTATTAAGCGGGTCCAATCTTCGCGTTGGAAACGATCTTGAATCATGTACCGGCGATGTGCAAATGTCAAAGCCTTTCGTCCTCGATGGACATACGATCACTTTGATTGACACTCCTGGGTTTGACGATACCAGGCTCAGCGATACGAGCGTCCTAAATATGATCGCATCCTACCTGGAATATTCGTAAATAACCTTTTCGTTCCCAACTGTCAATTCTCTGACGACGAATTTAGACACGAATGCGGCAAAAAATTGTCTGGTGTTATCTACATGCACCGTATTTTGGACAATCGTATCGGAGGTATATCGGCTCGAAGCTTTCGCCTATTTCGCAACCTCTGTGGCGATGCAACCCTTCGCAGCGTTGTTATTGCGACTACGATGTGGGATCAAATTGAAATAGAGGTCGGAGAGGAGCGAGAGAAGGAGTTGGCGACAAAAGACGTCTTTTTTAGGCCTGCACTCCACAAGGGTGCCCGAATGGCCCGTCATTCAAACACCCTCGAATCTGCCCAGATCATTATTCGGTCACTGCTTCAGGAAGGCTCGCAGTCGGTCACTCTGCAGATACAGGAAGAGCTGGCCCGTGGATTCGATATTTCTGAAACCAATGCGGGGAAGGAACTCAGCCGAGAGCTATTCGAGCAGATGGCGAGGCATCGAGAGGAAATGAAGGGGCTGATGGCGGAGATGCAGGAGGCGGCGAGGGCGAGAGACGAAGAAAGCCGCCGAGAATTGTCCCAGGAGCGCCTCAGGATGGAGTCAGTCATCGCACGCCTGCAATTCGACTCCACGAACCTCATGAGAGGGTACAGGGATGCTCTAACGAAGGTGGAGGAGCGTTTACGGATAGCCGAGGCGTCCGCAGCTGCCACGTCTCGCCTGTCGGGTTCTTTTCAGGCTGCAGCTGTACCAGGAACTTCGACGAAGCCCGCGGGAGGGAACGAATATCCGGGGCAGCAGACCCACTCTCCTATCGTCCAAGCCGTGGCAGCGACAGAAAATAGCAATGCTGTCCTGGAAGGGAAGCTCGCCGCCGCCGTACCCGTAGTGGGGTTCTGGGGAAGACTGGCCGTAATGCTGGCCCCCTTCTCTTTGACTTGGAAATAAACCTTTCTCGAAATCACAGAAGCTCGGTCTCTAGCTGACTGGAGCCTGCCTTGCATTACATCTCGCGTAGAATGCCTTTGGGAAGCAAGGAATCTCAATCCTCCATCCCTTTCTCGCTTTCACGTTGGGATGGTCCCGTTTGAATTGATATTAGGAACTAGGCTCGGGACATCAGAGACGTAGGGCCTTTGTCGTTGTCTCATCTTCCGTTGGCCTCGGCATCAATGCACCTTGCCTCCCGCCCCGACGTAAATGGGAAATATCTCTGTTTGGTAATTATCCCTTATGTACGCATCACGGATGAATCGTAGACGCGAGTTCTGATAGTTGGGTTATGTCAAGTCCAAATCTCTGGCACGTCGGTGTCATAACCGAGGCGGACATCTCGGTGGATAGTAAACGTTTTTTCAAGCAATCTCTGTCTTGACATGATCGAACATCCCTGGCCAATTCAATTCCATGCACCCATCAACTGGATTGGCTTCTTCCCGACGCTTGCATTACATAGCGGCGTACGGCTTCAAGCGAAAATACTCTCACAGAAGAAGGGGGCGTGTGATCTATGTCTCTGGAAAGAAGTTAGACATGGGTAAGCTGGGATTCCATTGCGGGGACACCTCATTTCCTCCCCTGTTCACATGAGATCTGAAAAGCGGGGTAGATTGCGGAAGAGGTGTGCGCCACACTGACGTACTTGGCATCTTCACTGCAGTCGGCCCTGCAGGACACCTAGAAATTAACAGATAAAAATAGAGTTTTTTGTTACTTAACACAATCTCAATGGCACAACGTTGGGGCTAGGAGCTACAGAAAGACACCGTAGAGTCAAGTAAATGACGCGGCATAATAATTGCTTCTCGGCGCCAACTCGCTTCTTCGTACCGCAACGATATCTCAGATAGAAAGCATCAATTGATTGAATTCCTGCGATATTTACTGACGAATCTTGGATGACATGAGTGGGATTTGGATTTGGATGCGTCATATTTTTAGTTATGGTACCAAGAAGTGGTCTCTTGTATTTGAGAACAACTTCCAGGGAGAAAAAGAAGGGCACAGCGCTCGACGTCTCCTCCGCAACATGCGTATTTAAGGAGTGACGCCCCCCAAATCGCCAACCTCAAGTAGCATACTTATTCACCTATTGTACAGCTGTCGATTTAATGGATAAAAAAAGTGGGACAGGAACCGCCGCAATGGCACAAAAGATCAGATGCAGGAGACCGAAGACGACGTGCGCCAAGTTCCACGCTATCCACGACCTATAAACAACTCATTCGAACTTCGCAGGTGTTGCAGCGCGAAATTCATGCCTCTGGTCGAGGAGGGTTTAATGTGACATCACAGCGAACGTAGTTGTGATACAGCTCGTCAGATGTCAAGAGGGTGTCCTCAGCGTCCTTGTTTTCAGGATAGAGGAACGCTGTCAACGGCTAAAGTGGCGAGGGCTTCATGTCAGCTCGCCGTCGGAAGGTATAAGATACAGGGACGAACATGGTGGAACTCCAGGAATGCGGCCGCTATAGATGAAAGAAATTAGACATTCAAGGTTTGAATGCTTCAAAACATGAGATAAGACCACGGACTATGTGGACCATATGCGTTTCCGTCACTGCTGATTCCTGAGCCGCCATGAATCTTCTTGCGTGCTCCATTGGTTGCTCTCGCCAGAGCGTTTGAATAGAACATCGCGCCACGCTCTAGGAGACGAGTCAGGATCGACATAAGATTAGATTTTGATCACGCAAGACAGGACATACGATTGGTATCAAAAGCAAGCTTGAGGCCCGATCTCTTAGACTTCAATTCAACGACTGCGCCCGCTCGTATTCCACGCTCAGCATCATCGGAAGGACGAAGCAGGTCCTTCAAGTAATCGCTCTCATCTCCAAACGAGCTCAAGGGGATGCGCGTCTCGATGGTGGATCTGGCGCTCTCCGAGAAGAGATAATAATCATCTAACCAAGAAAGCAACAGAGAAAATTAGGACGCAGATAAGAACATTAGGAGAATGGAACAAACCATAGCCAGCCTCCGGGAATTTATCTCCGATTATCTTGGCTGTATGTGCATGGGCAGGCTTTGTCGAGACTCCAATGAAGTTCCCAGTTCCGAGAGCGCTGGAACCTAGCTCGGCAACGTGGTCTGCCTAGGGTAATGCGGGGAATCAATTCTCCTTAAATTCAGCACTGGGGACCAAGTGGGTTCACCGACCTTGATTGTCAAAGTATGCTCTTTGATGGTTAGGGGATCAGGGCCGTCCTGGAGGCTTGCGTCCAAGTTAAAGCCCCAGTGCTAGGACTATGTGAGAATGACCTCGTAAAAATGAAGGAAGATAGACATCATACCTGAGTGAGATTGACTGGTGTGACGGTCTTGGTTTCGCCCTCGAGTTTGGCGCGATAGACGATAACCACACTACCGAGACTGTATTGCTCATCCCCACTCGTACTGATGGGTTTGGTTGGGGATTCAGGGGAGATAAGAGCAATGAGCATTTCCACGGTCAATTCTCCGGGAAAACCTTGATCTCCAGCAGGTGAAATAAGCCGGAAGACAGCAAACGACGATTCTGGGAGCCCTGCGATACGAGATAGCTCTGATCTACTGAACAATTTGGGTGGGTTGTCGTCCGTAAGTATAGTCCATGGTACAGCGTCAAAACCGACCGGGCCACCGTGCAGCGAAACTATCGGAGATTCTAAAAGAGAATATCAGAACATTTTCACTTGAGGGTGGTGTTGATACTACCATTTGGTAACGCCTTCAGTTCACTCTTGAAACCCTTCCTCTCGAGAACGTGTGTTCCAACGGGGATGCGATTCGCATATCGTCCGACGACGGAATTCGTGTACTTTTGCGTAATATGATCCTTCGGGGTTTCAGGGCCTATAACGATATCGTGTGTCTAGACGCCAATCGACGATCGCTCTGTTCAACAGCACTCCCCACGCCAGCCACAGAGCACTCACACGGCCGTCAGCCTGTACCAAAAGCTTGTGGATCGTGAGCCCGTAAGGAAGGACCTACGAACATCAGCACCAGCTTAAGCGATGTAATGCGTCTCCAAAGATGATACCCACCTCCAACACGATAGATGGGGTGAGAGATGTGGGAAGTGACAAGAGCACGGGCCTGAATTCTGCCATATCGACGAGAGCGATGGGATTGAAGAGCGATCAAGAGATAATCCGAGACGTTCCCCGACTTTATACATGCTCCAGGTCGAGCTTGGCCAATGTCCCGCACGCGGGCCGGGGAACTTTTCGCCGACGATGTCCCGCTATTCAAGAGTCATAGGGTCACCGATTTCAATGTACGTGCTGGACAAGGCCGACTGTTGTAAGTCAAAGCGAGCCAAATGTGATCCACCTTGAACGAGGGCGTGACTTTCTCACATCGTGTCGCCGATCTTGACGAAAGTTGACCTTGACGTCTTCACGAGTGGAGCACGCTCATAGCCCGCGACGTGAAGCCTAACGTCGGCGAACATGAATTTTCGACTCTATGAAAGTCTTGCGACCTTGAGTTCAATTCCCATAACAACAGACCGAGGACAGACGGAGTTTTTCAATGCTTCACGGTTGAAAATTGTGCAGAGAAGCATGATATTGATCCCGTTGCATTGATAATGATTTAAACTGACAATCTCATCATTCAGCTACAATCGTGCGCAAGAAGAGGTTTGAGCCTCACCTGTCCAACTTCAAATGAAGCATTCTGACGCGTAAGTAGGTTCGAGGACAAGGTGGAGGTTTCCGTGTGGTGTCACGAGCTTACATAAGTCAGGGCTTAAATAGGTTCGCACACCCTCATGCCGGTGTGCTTGAAAAGTAACTAACCTTAAATGTTACCTACTTCTCGGCAGTGCTCGAGTAGCACGGCTTGAGGGGGCACAGGCTTCAAGAAGGACCCTTTTGTTGCCACTATATTTATCTCGTTTTACCGTTTGGGCCCCAATACTTTGATCGCCGTGTGGGTGCCCATATCTCATAGCGCGATTTCCACTGGCAGGCAAAGAACGAGAAAGGCGCTTAAGCTAGTTATTTGACATTATACGCCCGTTTTCAAGTCCATGATTGGCACTGGTACTGAATGCTAGCTCTCTCGGGCCATTCAAGGCTTGGCAAAGAAATATCACTGTTGTCGGAAGTCCCGTTTATATTTCTCCTAACAGCTTATCTATAGGTCTTTCCTAATTGCTCCGCGAGATTCCAGCGGAACGCAGAGAACGGAGGTTGCTTGAAGCCGTGCAGCCGAGTTGAAAAGACTCATATCAGGGTTTTGTGGTCCAGAGACTTGGAGCAGAGGGCTCTCATCAACTTGTGACGGTATTGGCATGACAAGATCAGAGAGAATTGCCTGCATACGAGCTGATGAGCTTGAACAATGACGCAACAATGCGGCAGACCATCCATTGTTCCGTGAATTTACGGAGCTACACCGCCAACAAGAATAAGGGACCAACCCTTCTCTAGCGCCTATTGGTTTTCATCTGCGAACGTGTCGGCGGGTTACTGAAAACTAGTCAGGACAGAGGTTATTTTAGGCAAGCTAGCTGGCTTCTTTGCACAAGTAAGTGACTTGCGGCTCAGGAAGCTCGGCTAAGCCACCCAGTGGATGCGCTATCGCTAGCTGCCTGCACGGGCCTGCACGGCTATCATGGAATTCGCGCCTCCGCTTAGGGAACCTCGTCCGACTGTCTGCCATTTTTTATGGCAGATAGCACATTATGTACCGCCTACGCCCAAGAAAATAGCGAAAGCTTATTTAACTCGTATGCACATATAGAACAATACTTCGGATCAGCTTCATATGGCCAAAACTCCTATGCCACGAAGACGATTTATATCTTTCTCCTTTCTGTGGAGAGAGAGGCGAGGGATAACCCTCAGAGGCTAGCCGGCGGTGCTGATCAGGTCATTCAAATTCGTGCCCAGTCAAGCAAATCGCCGTGATGTGTGGCGCTAGCAAAAAAAGGAAATCTGCTTGTCAGGGCGGGGGACCTATTTTAGACCACCCTCCTCGCAACCTGAAAACCGACGAGAGTCCACGGATGAGGAGGAAGGCGTGAAAATCTCGAGATAGGTGGTACTCCTCAGTGGGGAGTTTCCTCCTCAACAGAACTTGTCCCTCCGCCGCTCACGGAAGACGCTCTCGTCGCACAGTCGCCACGCGTCTTCGAAGATTTATGTCGGGCGCTCTATAGAAAGAGCTGGCTTCCATTTTCGTTCTCAATTCAACCTTTTTTCTTCCCGTCTCTTGCGGTCAAATCAGCATCGGACGCACTGAAGCCCGAGCGCTCAAGTGTCAAGAGTTTCATCCCTATCCCCACCTAAATTGGGGGATAATACGGACTACAATCATGGGCAAGGTACTGATGCCTGAAACACAGTCAACTCTGCAGCGTAAGCATGGTACTTTCAGTCGTCAGTTGGTAATGCACGGTCACCATCAGGGCGGAAATGCAGCTCCCAAAAACTCCAAGAGCTCCATTATCTGGGCGGTGAATGACGGCAGCGAATATATTCCAAACGCTCCGACTGACTGTGAGAGGATCAACGAGCGGGATGCCCAAGGAGCATGGCGCAGGCTGTGTTCGTGGTAAACCATCTGGACATTACAATCGCCGTAGCTGGCTAAGGAACCGATATTCGGCGGTGAGTCGCTAGCATGCTCTACTGCTGCCGCGTCCTCGACAATCTGCAGGGTATGGCGCGAGTGCGCTGTCCCATTTAGGCGCTCATCGCGCTGAAACTCGTCGCAAAATAGGCGGAACCGTTCCAATGTCAGGGAAATCACGTCTTCTTTGGCGAGGGTCATTCCTAAAATACACATGGGGTATGATGGTCTGCTGTGCACAGGAAAGCAATTGCTGGGATGAGATGAGGGACCTTGGGGGTCAAACAGTGGGTGCTTACAGATATTTCGTCCATAGCCTGCCTAAACGGGGATAATTTGTAGGGCAGCAATCAGTAAGCTTTCTGATCATAATTTGAGTGCTCAGGACTGGGTTACATAAGGGCGCTCAGCCTCTAGGCAGGATTGCAGCATCCCTGCTCATCATTCCGGACTACCCGCACGTTCGAGCGACTTGTACATTTAAATTGGGAGACTCTGCAAACTTGGCGACTGGAAGACAGGTCGTCGATGTCGGACGAAGTATGTCCGAGAGCCCTTTAGGAAGGAGGTTACAAATGGAACCATTAGCAAAGGATAGGCTCTTTTTCTTCCGTTCAGGTTCAAGCGCGATCAGCCATCATTTATTCACTTGGCTCTTCGTACATACACAGCTTCTATCGTACATACAAACGTACACTTCTAATGAGATGATTACCATCGTAGGACTTTGGGCTTTCCAAGACAAATACCAAGTCAATTGATACAGATATTCTATCGACTCCGTCGTAGTCGTGTGTGCAAGGAATAGATGGGACAATGGGAGAGATAAGGAAATGGGAATGGGGAAACGAGGCAAAGAAGAATATCAGAAAACGTACTGAATGGATTTGGTCAGCTCAGATACAACAAAGTTAAAAGGAGAGGCTACTCACGGGAAAGGCGCTATTCGGCGAAGGCAATTTGTAACCGCTGTTCACAGCCTTGGAGTCCGCTGCTGACGCTATCGCCACGTCCCAGTTCATCCCAATGACCGGCCCGGCATCCAATGGCGAAGGATGGCCTTCGAAAATAGCAAACTGATCGGCATGGTCATTAGACCCGTGGACTAGGGGAAACTGCGAGTACGGCGGATAAGTTGGCGAAGCCGTGTCGGACATGTGTGAGTGCGAGTGATTCCTGCAGTGCTTGTTATTGTACAATTGGGTGTTCAATGCTGGGGAATGCGGGCCGGAGAAGTTGACAGGAGACGACTCAGAGAAATGCGGGAGGGAGTGGCTTATATTAAGGTCGAACGGTTGATATGGCCCATCGGGAGATGGTGTGGATGGAGAGGTGGAGTCGGGCGAGTATTCAAAGGCAATCGGGGATGACCGAAAGGACGACATGTCGTCGGTCGCAATTGATGAAGAAGAAGACCAGTTCGAGAATGAGTCGATGTGATAGAGATGGGGCTTTACGTCGACGGGCGATTGGAAAGCTGATGTCGAGAGAAAAGGGAGTGACATTGACGGTGATGCAGGTGAGGCGCTTGATGAGGACGAAGAGACACTCTCGGTCTTTCGGCTGAGATGGTGGTAGTGCAACCCCTCGGACGACTTGCGCCTTGGGCGCGCATTACGAGAGAGATCAGAATTGAAGCGTGTGATGCTGTTGTACCTGGGAGTTGCTCTCGATGAGTGCTCTGCTTGTCAGAAGGCACGGGACTGAACACACCTGTTCTTCGCCGACAAGCCTGTTCGGCCTGGGAAATAGGTCTTGACAATTTTTGTCCAGACTTTCCCATGCTCGGCAACAGCGCGAAGTAGAAGCTCATCCTGCAGAGCAATGGGAATCAGATGAGTACTTGCAGAGCACGAAGAGTGGCTTACTGCTTCAGATGACCACGTGGTACGATCAATGGCAGGGTTAAGTGTATCAGTCCACCGTTTGGCGCACTCTAATGCATAATAAGTCGTCAGGTAAAGAGCTTAACAGAGAAGAGGCATGACATACGATCACTGTTCCTCGACTGCACGACAGAAGCAACGAGCGACCATCTAAGTTTAGTTGAGTCAGCTTTAGGTTGGAAGATGGACTTTGTCATGAACATTATCATACCTGGTACCGTACCGCTCGATGCCCTTGACCAACTTCTCATCCTCGTCCGGGGACCAGCCACCTTTGACAACGTCGGAAGCCATCTTCGCGAACCATCTCTTGCGGCAGTCCTTGTTCGTGCGGTTGGGTACGTGCTTTGCGATTGCATGCCACTTGGAGGGGTTGGAGTTGTTTGGGTCCTCTGGTGTGGCATTGAGAATGGGGACCGTGAGTACGAGCGCTGGATTACGCACCTCTAGCAACGGCCTCGCGGAGGAGCTGATCCTCCTTTGCAGTCCAGGAGCGGCGTTCTCTGGAGAAGAGTTGATTTGACATTGGCACGGGTGAGTGGAGGAGGGGAAATGAGCGCCTTGGGATAGAAGAATCCAAGAGGACATGATGCGCTTAATATCGTGTTCTGAAGTCGGTACTCCAATCAGGACCGAGAATGGGGTAAAGACCTAATAATCAGAGAGCCCTTCCCACCGCAGAATCGGGATCAGTAATAGGTTGTGATCTGAGCAGACCGTCAGATTTGATCTCGATGCTTGTTGGGGCATGCTTACGAGGATTTCCGATGTCTGCTGTTTGTGTGCAAACGAAGGTAACTGTAGCGTGGCTTGCATATGGAGTTACCAGGCATGCCGTCCGCATGCAGATTGGCCGTTCTTCCGTGCGCGATTGGATAAGAGATATTCTGCGGACGGCGAGCGGGCGGCCAGAGGATTCTGCTGCGAGTTCGAGCAGCTGTGCTAGGCGGGTATTCCGAGAGGAATCTGCGGGACAGCGCAGCTGTAGGCGGTGTACTTGGCTAGTGGGAGACCGTTGGTTGCTCGATGACATAAGCCGCCCAATTGGGCTCCCTCCTGCTCCTCGGGCCTAAATTTAGGATCTTGGCTGTTCCCTTGCGTCTGCACTCGATTGCAACCTGATGGATATAGACATGCTAATGGGAAATGTTCCGTTTGTAGCCTGTGACACGATTTCTGATATCCCAGGCAAAGATAATTATCGCAGGCCATCCATGTGTGGGGAGCATCTGATAACTATCGCCCTTCATTCCGCCAACCCATATGCGCTCGTCGTAGGGTGTATTGCATTCAGAAGCTATAGATCCTTACTGGAACGAGGAACGAGGGGCGGGAAATTACACGATGGATTTACCCATCGAAGAGGTTGTTCCAGATTGACACTTCCTCAAACGCCGCCGCAGAATGGCGCTCCGCTTCCACTTTCAGACGCCGCACGGTCGAGCTCAAGCATCCTTGTATTGCCAAATGCAGTTCATTCACGGGGTAGTGGAAAGTCGGACTGAAGGTTGACCGTATCATAAAGTCCGCGTCGGACCACAAGGGGAAACGTATCAATTGGGCGATCAGGTCGCGATGATGTTTATTAGTCTTCAAATCTATTTGTGACCTTCGAGGAGGGCGGACTATTGTCAGTCCAGGTGCGGTTCACACGGTGGTAAACACCATGGATTTGCCATTGACCCTTCACTTGATCGCTTCGGCGAATTGTAGTCGGCGTTCCGGAGACTGGGTCCGCACACCGCTCGTTTCAAAGTGTCTTGCCCAACGAGCGCGCTGAGCGCGATGAAATAATTTACGCGAGTGTTGGAAGCATGACTCTCCATGGTGCGATGACGCATCCGGACATAACGGTGAAGATTTAGACGGGATTTAGACCAATTTTTTCCTGAGTCATCGATTCCCGAACACGGATTGATGGCGCTCTCCATGCAAGGATATGGTACCACCGGTGATAGATATCGAATGGCGAAGAAAAGCGGATATCCCAGTCATGTATTGATAATCGACCCAGGATTTGTCCAGGACAGATAAAACAAGAACCCTGTCGCCCGTACAGCTCGGCCGACAGCGAGCGGCCCGCGGGTCGTCAAGAGAAAACCTGTCGGCGCCGTCTTCGAGCTCGAGGCAACATTAAACGCGTAAATTGTTTCGGGTGGCGCTCAACGCTCATACTACCCGCTACTCTACCTGCCCCCGACGTTGTGCGAACAGTTAGGATCAATGGAGTACAAACTCTGTCAACGTTTCGGGCTTCTGCTGCGCGTCGCCGACGCGCCACACAATTTGTGTCCGGAAATTCCCACCCCTCCTTGGCAATTGATGCTGAAACTCATACGGGAGAGGTCTCACTGGTGGGGCATCGAAGCCAGGTTCTCTGCAACAGGCCATGGAGTATTTAATTCTCTTCACCTTATGGCTTAAAGGTCGTCAACTCCAGATTCCAGACAGTCCCGGCTCGTACACCGAATATATCTCTCTAGCCCGGCAGTTATGACGGGAGGAGTACGCAACACGAACGGCATAATCTCCGAGAATGTCCTCATCATATTCCCTACATTTTCGTCACCCCCAGTGCTTGTGCGCAGTCGTGCGGATCGTCTTCGTAACGCGCCTATGCGTCAACAGACAAGCCAATGGCCTGTACTGACCGCCGAGGCAGTGTCCGCTCATCGCTGAACGTTCCTCGCCAGATAAACATCAAGCCATGAGTCGACGCTGGCACGGCGGTGAATAGCACGATCTCCACTTGAAACCTTGCCAACCGAGAGCTAGTTGGGTGCACATGCTGCTGTCGGGATACGTCGCGAGCTACTCCTGCGAAACTTAGTGAAAGTATACAAATGCTTGATCCCAGCAGACGTGCAGCTCCAGAGCGCTGGTGACGTATCAAAACGCGAGTTGATGTATCTTAGGCCAATTTATGGCAGGCTGCGACCAATGGTGCAACTGTCAAGTAGTGTACCGTCGGGCTAATATCTATCAAAGGCTTGGATGGCGACTATTGGTCTCGGAGGTGAAGGCGACGGTACAACAGTGTTCACCCCGAGTTTCGTAAGGATTCGAATGATTTATTTAATCCTCTAATTCAACCCACGTGTGACGGTATCAACAATCGAGGACGTTCGCTGCCCTGCGCATGAGAACGTGGGCGCCAAAAGGGTGGTAACGGCCTTGACTTATTTACCTAAAATTCTGAGGGTTCATACACGCAGATAAGAACCTTGCAGTCTCCCACGACGGTCTTCACTGGGCGGTCCAAATGCTCTGATGGTAATTTTGCGTCATAAAAGAGGTGCCTGTGAGATTTAACCAAGACGTCGCCCAAAATTGGAGAACGATCGATCCTGCATTCACGGGCGCTTCGGGTTCTTCATCGCTTTGGGTGTCCCTGGAGCAAGGCGCGCTCTCAAAACTCGACATTTTCAAATGTTTCATAAAGGCAGTGAGGTCGCAATGCGTTCTTGGCTTGATGATCGCAAGTGATGGCTATCTCTCTTCGTGTACTTGCCTTCCCAAGCTGTCAGACAGTAGACCAAATATTTCCGAGCGAGCAATTGAAACGATGGAGGCATTTTCAGCCTTTTGAAGTCTTGGGGTCGACGAGATGCCTTCCGATCAAAAGAGAAGCGCAAGGAGCTGTCGAACAGCAGAGTTTTCACATCAAGAAGTGGAGAGACCGAAAATGTCTATCAATGTTCTATCTACCTGATGATTGGCAGTATGCCTTGAATAAAAGACTAGATCTCGTTCGCAAGTTTTGTGGGACGACTTACTCCCCAAGCTCTGTCCGCATGAGAAAAAAAGATAAGGAGAAGAAAGACAAGACTGATGTAAGATTGCCCAGTGCGGACCGAGCGCCGCGGCAGATTTTCCGCGCACAGCTCTCAGACAGACAATCCTCTCGGGCGCGCGCGGAGTCCCAGGGGCGGCGAAGAAAGGCAGACGTGAGCCAGCGATCAGAACCCACAACGGCACTTTCAATGTCCGGAACGAACAGATAATAAGAGCGTGTCGCAAGAAGGTGTGATCGCGGTAGTCCACGGCGCTTCTCCTGGACGGAAGCAGTATCGGTAAAAAAAGCCCTACCTTACCAATAGACTGCCCGACACAGGTGCAAGAGCATATTAGCCAACTGTCCACTGGAAACCGGGGACGATAATTAAATGGGATTATGGACCTGAAATCCTGGATGATAAACGGATAAGGGCTTGGCGGCACGATTAGATGTCGTCTCGAAGCGAGCCTTGGCAGCGGTCCTTGGCGCAGCCGAGGGAGTGATTACCACATCGTGGAGGAAGGAAGTGTTTGAAGGTGCTGGTAAACACCAGCAAGCAGTGACGGGAATGAGGACCGCCCCGATGTGGTTTAGCCAAGAAACGACGGGCGGGGATGCCATGGACCATCGCCGAAGCTGATGGGCGGGTGCGTCCTGGCCCGTGTAATGCCTCAGAGCAAGCAGGCGGTAGAGGGAAGGTTGAGTGGCGCAGGTTCCAACGAAATTGGGCACCGGAGACCAAGTACCGAACGTCCATTGGGGTGTGGTGTCATGATAAGGGGCAACCGATTACAGAACGTGGATGCAAAGATTCGAAAGAACGCCGAATGTTGGGAACCATCCATTTGCAGATGAACCTTCCATCCTCGGTATCTGAACCCATCAGTTTGCTCTGTCTCCACGCAGGTCGCGAATCCAAGGCTCAAGGCACAGTGGAACGCACACATGGGAAGAGAACAGGAAGACCAATGAGAAAAGCCGGAACCGTGACCCCACAGAAGATGACAATGACGAAAACAGACACATGTGCGTTTGTATAAATAACGAGGAAGTGAAGCAAGGTTTGACGAGAGTTCTGGAAGGTCGAGGACCGATGGCGCAGAAGAATTCGCAGAAATCAAGTCACAAACGTTTATCTGCCCCAGAAAGAAGACTTCGGTGCGACAAAGTCGAGAAATCAGAAACGGGGAAGCCCGACCCAGACCTCGGGTTTGAGGGGAAATAGCTCGGGTGCAGGGAGGTCTTGCACACACAGCCTGCTAACGTACCGTCGGCTTTGGGCAGAAATGACCGTGGAAACAAGTTATTCCGGGACTTTATATCCTGGTCGTCGTGAGGGATTCTGCAGTATCTGGCGCGGTCAAAATGACTTCTCCCGTCAAAATGGAGCTGGAATCTGCTGGAATGAAGCCGATCCAGTTTGGCGCGCTGCGTAAGATGCCCAGACAAAGTGCTGCCCCACAGACCTAAGGGTCTCACGTCATTGCCCATTACCCCCAGACAGGGTGCTGCCCAGAGATGATAATGACACCCCCCGCAGTTACACGGCAATCCCAAGCTGGATGCCATCCACGAAGCCGCGACATAAAGCCTGATAAAGCCAAAGAAGTCCCTGTGAGATATTTTCAATCCAGATGGCAACGCTTGAGATCAAAAGGAGAAGAGAGGGCCGGTAGATATGCGTAGGCCTTGCGAGGATGATTGTGGTTGGTGGCAGAGGTTCTTGAAAGGTGACCTGCGCGTCTGGTGACAAGCGTGACTAGTCGCGTCGCACACGTGACATCAATTTTACTTGCCGATCGCACTTGATTGAATTCTAAATTTCATCGCCACCCTCATCTCCTCGTTATCGCGTCTACTTCAAGGACATTTAACTCCCTCTTCGACCGCTTTAACTCCCACTTAGACATGGCAGAAATCCACGATCAATTCGATACTATTCTCATCTTGGATTTTGGGTCTCAGGTGCGCTTTTGGAGCCTTATCTTTGTGTTCTTCTTTGTAAGACAGACAGTGCAGTACAGTCACCTCATTACAAGAAGGTGTCGCGAACACAATGTTTACGCCGAGTTGATGCCTTGCACGACCAAACTTCAAGACGTCAACTTCAAGCCCAAAGGTTAGATCGCTTCATGCAATGGAGACTTACCGCGGACCAACCTTTCCTGTTCCTCCAGGAATCATCTTGTCTGGATCGCCGTACTCTGTATACGACGAGGGTTCTCCACATGTAGACCCCGCCGTATTTGATCTCGGAGTTCCGATATTAGGAATTTGTTATGGGCTTCAAGTCTGTCTTCTGCTCCGATGATACCCTACCCCTCTCTGACACATTATGCTGTTCCTAAGGAAATAGCTTGGAATCTCGCAGGAGAGGTGTCGAAATGTGACCACAGGGAATACGGTCCGGCTGATATTATCATCAACAAATTTGGAAATGGCGCCGTCGATGCTCTCTTTGAGGGCTTCGGGGAGGAGATGCGGGTAAACTATCACTTTTTGAACGACATGCGTGGGTAGGGCTGACACCGCTACCTTTAGGTTTGGATGTCTCACGGCGATCAGCTCTCCAAACCACCTCCAGATTTCCATGTAATTGGACACACGAGGACTGCACCGTACGCCGCGCTCGCCCACAACTCGAAACCATTGTACGGAATCCAATTTCACCCTGAAGTTACACATTCGCCAAACGGAAAGGCCGTTATCGGAAGATTTATTCTGAATATATGCAGTTGCCGTCAGAACTGGACCATGGTGCGGTAGAGCGTCTATCTCAGGGAAGCACGTATGCTGAAGTTTTTCTGTAAATCATTTAGGAGGAATTCATTGGAAAGGAAATCGCCCGTATTCGTGAAATATGCGGACCGAAAGGACGTGTTATTGGAGCCGTCAGTGGTGGGGTTGACAGCACTGTCGCGGCGAAATTAATGCACGAAGCTATTGGAGATAGGTAAAGGATTTAATAGTTTATTAGAAAGCCGGCGCCTTTTCTTATTTCCCTATGTCAGGTTCCACGCTATCATGGTCGACAATGGCGTTCTAAGGCTGAACGAAGCCCAGCAGGTGGATGTCATGCTCAACAAGGACCTCGGGGTCAACTTGACCGTCGTCGACGCCTCCGAGTTGTTCTTGTCTCGCTTAGCCGGAATAGAGGACCCGGAGCAAAAACGTAAGATAATTGGCAATACATTCATCAACATTTTCGAGGCCGAGGCTGCCAAAATCGAGGCCGCGCGGCGGAGGAGGAGGAGAAGGGCGCTGAAGCGAAAGGTCGGGTCGAATGGCTTCTCCAAGGAACCCTTTACCCGGATGTAATCGAGAGCATCAGCTTTAAGGGGCCAAGTGCGACGATTAAGACCCATCACAACGTCGGTGGTCTTCTCAAAGACATGAAGCTCAAGCTTATTGAGCCTCTGCGAGAACTCTTCAAAGGTACATTTTGAAATTCCTGGCATTCCCGGCACAATTGACACGCCCCTCAGATGAAGTCCGTGCTCTTGGCCGTCTTCTTTCAATTCCCGCACAATTGGTTGGACGTCATCCTTTCCCTGGTCCAGGACTTGCGATTCGTATCCTCGGTCCTGTCACTCGCGATCAAGTCAAGATCCTACAGTTGGCAGACAACATCTACATCGAGGAAATCCGAAAAGCCGGACTTTATGACCAGATCGCGCAGGCGTTCGCAGTGCTCCTACCTGTGAAGGCCGTGGGTGTTATGGGAGATCAAAGGACGTATGAGCAGGTACGAGTAAACAGTCTTTCTCTCGCTTGTCGAGGATAGTTTATCCGATCGGACTGACTCCACGACCCCCCTTTCTGTACGTTATCTTTCTCTCAGGTCATCGCGCTCCGTGCAGTGCAATCTGAAGACTTTATGACGGCTGATTGGTATGTCGGTTTCTTTACGACTGTATTTTTGGCCGGTTGTGTTCGATGACCGTGTCGCGCTCATGTTGACGTATGTCGATCTCTCATTCCCCGATACTAGGTTTTCGTTCCCCGCCGACGTGCTGCGCCGTATCTCGTCCCGCATTACAAACGAGGTCGCTGGTATCAATCGTGTCACTTATGATATCTCCTCGAAACCACCTGCAGTAAGTGTTTTCTCGTAATGGTATGAGTCTTGCTTACAATGCGCCTTCAGACTGTTGAGTGGTTGTGATTACAAAGGGTTGTTCAGTCCGAACTTAGATTTATGGGAAATGCCACAGATGTACAGGTTGTGTATCTTTTGACTACACTAGGTTATGAGCGCCTGGATTAGTAACGGATGGGCTGGCATTGAGCAGGCTGTCGAAGTGATAAGATTGTGCGATAGGATTGAGGTCGTCATGTAGAACCGTCGCTCCATGTAGTTTGAGACGTACTTATCGAGTACTCAATATGGGTTCTCCACCATGAAGGTAAGGTGGAATGGAGAGTTCTCGAAGAGATTGGAGTTGCACAAAGAGAGACGGACATAGAAAGGAAGATGCGCCCTTGAGGAAGGATTGAGATCAGTCTCCAGTCGGATTGATTCCTCAACAAGGTGTTTCATTGCATGTGTCTATGTTGAATCAAATCTTTTGAATTGAGCTTTCATTCGCGAAGTACAGGCACAATCATAACAGAGGAGATAAGTCCGACATCTTTAATAGCTTTACCGAACGCAACAACAGAAAATGAAAACAAGGGATATATGGCAGGGATACCTCTGCTATCAAAGATAAATAAAAGGAGAGAAAGGTTGAGCGGCAAAGGAGATACCACCTGCTAGAAAAAGCATCGTCACTCCGGAGCGATGCATACTCTGACGTTGTGCGGCTGATTGTAGAATCTCCTTTCCGCTAGGATTGGATGAAGAGAAAGGCGGTTGGTGACTAATGAAGTCAAGGATGCAGACCCAGAAGGCGAAAACGAATAGCGAGGCGATCGAACACCGTTCAAGGATAGATTGTTCTCCGTGTTAGGCGTAGTGTCCAGCGGCGAAACACAGCAACGGTGCGGGGAAGCGACGGCTCGTCCTGGAGGGGATTGGAGTCGGGCTTGCCATCGAGCTTATTCAGGCTACCTAGGTCTTGCGAGAAGGAGCTTGGCGAATGTGGGCGTCGTGAGATGTAGCTTAGCCATCTGTGGGAGGCTCTGCGTTGTGCTTGATCCTGTAGTGTAATGGCGGGGTATTGGAGGCCCAGAATCATCGGACCTGTTCAAAGGTTCCTGTTCTGCCAGTCCTTGAGTTTCTCTGACTAACAGGCCGAAGGTGCTTCGATAGACTGTGACAGTCCTCTGACAGTTGCCTAGGAGCAGCAAGGCCGGTTGAGAGAGGGAGAGAAAAACATGGCGCAAACAGGGGCTGTTCTTCTCATGCTAATGGCACTGGGATCAGCGTTGAAACGTTGAATCCCGGACGCTGTCACCAAAGAGGTGCGACAGACAGTGAGAGTGACCGCCCATGTGCGTGGATAGACGTTCGTGGAGCCTCCTGCATTCACGGAGGATTGGGCGTAGAGCGGGCTATGAACACAGGCTTCAGGCCGAAATTGGCACCCAGCGAAGGTATCATCGGCGGTGTCCTAAAACCAACGCTCCGGAGCAGAAGGAGCCTACATAAAATCGAAGATGCCTCGACTGGTCAATGCGGAAATCAACGTCGCCCATGAAGGCTGGACGTAGGCACAGTTTGAATTCAACCTTCCGGCCACAAGCTCCTCGTGAGATGGGCGCCGGCTTGATGTTTAATAGAAGCCGCTAAAGTCCTGTCAGCGCGGTCGGTGGAACGGGCAAACGGTGAGCCGATGGTTCCTAGAGAATGGACTGACGTTAACGTTTAGATCATCATGAATACCAACTGCTTCAAGACCTCCTCAAGGGAAGGTCGGCGTCGGGAAGCGTCACTGGTATCTCTATTGCTGAGGAAGATACGTGAACGTAGGAACGTAGAGCAGTAGGATCGGGTTTCTAACTTCATCAGGACGCTCGAGATGAAATCTTTGTCGTCCAATTTCGTTGAAGCGGGATTTCGGACTGCTCTGCGTTGTCAGATGTAGTCTCAAACGTGGGGACATACCAGTATCTGTAGGTACAAGCTAACGGGCGACCATCTTGCCCGTCCAGCTGTCCCGGATGGTCCGTCCTGTAAATGGCGAAGTGGCTGAGCAAGTTCTTCCATATCAAAGTCGCGGACAATGTGCTCTTGTACTAGCAAGGGCAAATGAACGCTTGAGCCTAAATGCCCGCGCTCTGTCCAGAAAATCTCACCAACCCTCATCTGAGCCCACAACGGTTGTGAGGGCATATACCTGCGCCAGAGTCTCTTCCAGCGTTGAAGTTCGGAAGGTTACAGGAGACAGGAAAGGACCATATGTTTAACTCTGAGGATCTTTCGACCGAGTTGTCTTTGCGTGGAGTCGTAGAGGGCATGCTGAACCGAGAAAAATTTGTCGAGAACGCGATCAAGAGGCACCACAATTGAAGGCGAATCTCGGTGGCGGTGGTTGTTGATGAACAAGTCGGACGACGCGACACCAAACGCAACGCAAATCTTCGTCCTCACCACTACCTGCACTTCCTCGTTGTTTTATATTCTACATATTTCTTCTAAGCATGGGTAAGTAAGGCTTTTCTTTTGATGAAACCGCTAACGACAATGGCTTTTCGCAGGTATTCCGAAGGTATGNCCTGCCACCGAGCCAGGAAAGCATATACTCAACTNGTCTTAGTTCTTCCGTTACATCNCGTGCGTTTNTCTATGATGGAGCCTTGAGTCATCTCATTTATGTTCCTGAAGNGAGAGATATCCTTTGACATCTCANCTCATCCAAGAGAACAAGATTCCGGAATTNGGTATGTTCAGCTGCATTTAACCATCCAGAACCCNCTTTGACTCTCGTTGCAGACNATCTATACCTAGATTTCAATGGAATCATNCATAACTGTCCGCTCATAGCCCACTTTTTCTCANTCGCAAANGTCTGNCCCAACCATTAGGCTCTCATCCCAATGACGAGGACGCCCATTTCCGGCTTTCAGAGGAACNGATATTTACNTCCATCTTCGCCTACGTCGACCACTTATTCGGGAAGATAAAGCNCAAGAAACTCTTTTTCATGGCAGTGGATNNCGTTGCTCCTCGCGCGAAGATGAATCAACAACGGAGTCGACGATTCAGGANGGCAAAGGAAGCNNGGGAGNTCCGGGAGAAAGCAGAGGCTAAGGGAGAGAAGCTGCCTGAAGAGAAGGCTTTTGACAGCAATTGTATCACACCAGGTGTGTCCGTGGTCCGATTATCCCACATCTCCTACCCCTAAACGCGACT
>JANKHO010000281.1:0-28697 GCA_027627235.1 Agrocybe chaxingu | reverse complement strand
AGGAGCACCCGCAGCGGCACCCTCAGCGGCCTCAGGACCCAAAAAGCAGTCCTTCACATTCGACCAGGTGCACCCCCCTCCCGCAACCCAGTATGAGCTCTTCGAATCGACCGCGCGACCCCTCGTATCCCGCTTTCTAGAAGGATTCAACTGCACCATTCTCGCATATGGCCAGACAAGTAGCGGGAAGACATTCACCATGACCGGTATCGACCTAGACTCCGACCCATCCGATCCTAACAACGGCATGGGCATTATCCCCAGAGCCGTCTCCTCTATTTTCTCGGGCGCCAGGCAGCTCAAGGAAGAGCGCGGCGGTTCTTGGAGCTATAGCGTGAAGGGCTCATTCATCGAAATCTACAATGAGGACTTGATTGACCTCTTGAGTACCGATGATGCAACAGGTGCGAGACGCGAAGTGCAGATTAGAGAGGACAAAGAAGGTAACATCATTTGGGGCGGGCTGCGGGAGGTCAATGTTAGAAACGCGAACGAAGTTATGAGGTGAATTCGTTTCTTCATTCACCATCTCATAATGTTCAACTCTTTCGCAGTCTCCTCAAAAAAGGGTCCTCCATCCGACGTACAAACGAGACAGACATGAACGCCCAATCTTCACGGTCTCATGCTATCTTCTCGTTGACACTCACTCAGAAGAAGTTGACGGGGTCTAGCCATCCACCACGTTCCTCTTCTCCACTTCCGCCAGGCGGCCGCTCTCCTTCAAGGTTAGCTCGACCTGGCTCCATGTACGCTGGGGGCACATCTCCGGCTAGCAATCGAGTAGCTTCTCCAACGTTCGGACGCCCCTCAACGCCGAGTTTTGCCGCTGCCATGGGTCGTGGTGGCCTGCGACCAGCTAGCGCGCTTGGCCACATGGGCGATCGATCGAGTGTCGCCGCTGTCGAGGACGCTGGTGAATGGGTCACGATAGTTTCCAAGTTTCACTTCGTTGATCTTGCAGGCTCCGAACGGGTTAGTCTTCTCTTTGTTTCTCGGTCGCGTAACACTCGGTTGACAAAAATACATCTTCTGGGAATTTTAGCTCAAGCGTACCGCCGCCGCGGGAGAACGTATCAAAGAGGGTATTTCCATCAACAGTGGACTTCTGGCCCTAGGCAATGTCATCTCAGCCCTTGGAGATCCCTCACGCGCCAAATCCCACACGGCAACCCACGTACCCTATCGCGATTCCAAATTAACTCGCCTTCTCCAGGACTCGTTGGGCGGAAACGCGCATACTCTTATGATAGCTTGCGTCAGCCCGGCCGAATGGAACGCAAACGAAACTATCAACACCCTGAAGTACGCCAACCGCGCTAGGAACATCAAGAATCGTGCCGTCCTCAACGAGAAGGAGGACGGATGGGACGATATCGAATGGCTACAAGGCACTGTCACTCGACTCCGAAAAGAATTGAAAGGCATTAAGGATGGAAACATCATCGTCTCAACTGCCGACAAGGAGCCCGAGGTTCTTGAAGGCGCTGGCAAGAAAGTCCTGGCGCAGATGATGGAACTTCAGAACAATTACGAGGATCTGCGGGAGAAATTCGTAGAGCGCACTGAAGAGCTTACTCGACTGAGGCGCGAGCTTGGCGAAAGGCACAGAGACAGCTCTGCCGGGGCCGTTGGTGGAACTGCCAAGTACGAAGAGATTGTCGGTCCGGTCATTGAGGAATACGAGAAGACTATCAGTGCCATGGAAGCCGAACTCAGTTTGAACAGGGCCGCTTTGCGGCACACCAATGAGATGGTCGAGGAGAAGGAAGAGGAGTTGGCAGCCATCACCGAACGACACTCCGCCACCGAGCTATACGTTGAGGAATTAAGGACTCGTGTTGTCAAGCTGACAGAGCGGGAGGCTTCAACGGAGGTAATCCCGCAATCTTACATCTGTTTCACCTGCCTCTAAATTTATCTCTCAACAACAGGCTTACGTGCGCGACCTTGAGGAGAAGATGAAGGCATACGATGAAACTTCTGTAACATCCAGCGAATCGATGATCGACCTCAAACGCGAAATTGCAAGGTTCAAAGACGCAGAGGCTCACTCCAGCAAATACATCGCGGACCTCGAAACCCGCCTTTCCCGCTCCGACGAATCAGTTCTTTCTCTTCAGCAAACTGTTGAAAATCTGGAGAAGGAGTGTGAGCGTCGCCGTGATGAAGTCGAATCTCTGCAGAGTCGTTTAGAGAGCCTCCGGCAGGATGGGGAAAATTGGCGATCTGACCTTGAGGCTCGGGAGCTGAAGGTTAAGCAACTCGAAGAGAAGATGGTCGAATGGGAACAAAGGAGGAAGGATGCGGGAGAAGCAAGGGCTCGACTAGGAGAGGTCGTTGAAGAAGTGGTATCTGCGCGAAGGAGCCTCGAAGTCAAGGTCAACTCGGTATCGCCTTCTCCTGCGTCTTCAGCAGCGTCAACGGGTGCGCATCCATCTCCAATCAAGGAGACTGCGGATGAACCTGTTACCGCGGCTCCAAAGTCGGATATCGAGTCCCAGTTGCTTGCGCTACAACAAACCCATACAGCGACGCTAGCCGACCTTTCCTCTGTGTCGGCCAAGTACCGCGATGCTCTTCGCGAGATTTCTGACCTTGCAGCCCAGATACAAGAGGCGAAGCTGAGTAATCCTAGCATCACAGAGTCCGTGACGGAGTCGCCCTCGATCGACAAGCACCAAGAACTCCCCGAACTTCCTGACCTTCCGCCTGTCAGACGAAGACTCGGCGGAAGTCCTCGCATTCGAGATGCAGCTGAGGTCCAGTACAATCCTTCTGGGCGCCGGCTTTTTTTCCGTCAGGCGGCCTCGGCGGAGTCGCTCCACGCGAGGTCAGTTATTAATTGAATCCAATACAGTATGCTTTATTTACCATTATGTTAGGTCGCTTTCGCAGTCACAATCGCTATCGCAGGAGCTATCCTCGGTGCACTCGCGCAAAGCTTCCTTTTCTAGCGCGACGGGCAGTTCCCACTCTCCCTCTAGCTCCCACTCGTTTTCACATTCGCACTCTCACTCATACTCCAATCCGACTACCCAAATTATGGGCTTGCGTCCCAACCTTTCTATCTCTATGCCAAGCCTATCACCTTCCAGCGAGCGCTCGGTTTCGTCTTTGGAGAAGGAGATCATGCGTTTACAAGAAGTTCTCAAAGAGCGCGAATCGGAAATTTCTCTCCTTGAAGAGTCGCTGAAGGAGAGCCAGCAGCAGCGGTTGCGAGAAGAACAGCAAAACAAGTTAGTGAATGGAGATGCGCTTCAAGCTAACGGTAACGCAGTTCCAACGAACC
Organism: Agrocybe chaxingu; assembly: GCA_027627235.1. Classification (NCBI taxonomy): domain Eukaryota; kingdom Fungi; phylum Basidiomycota; class Agaricomycetes; order Agaricales; family Agrocybaceae; genus Agrocybe; species Agrocybe chaxingu. Next base: position 25,405 of record JANKHO010000281.1, on the reverse strand, counting down.
CTGACAACACCCTCTCGCCGAAGACTCTCAATCAATTCGACCATATTCGCAAGTCGATTGAACAAGTCAATGGACACACCGAAACTGGTTCCTCGTCTTCTGAAGATGAGTCCTTGGAGAGGCTTAATGAGCTCATGCTGTGAGTAATAACTTTCGTGACAACGCCTCGTACCGAGAACTGATGCGCGTCTCTAGTTCTATGGCTCAGAAGGAGTCGCATCATCGTGAGGTGGTTGATGACTTGAACGCTCAACTCAACCAAACTCGAAGACAGCTCGACGATCTTACTGCCCTTTCGCGAGACCAGGTTTGTAGCATCCGTTGAGTCTAGTATTTTTGTTTATGTATTTTGCAGGCCCACAACATGTCAATGGAGATTGAAGAAGTCAGCAAACGCGAAGGGCAGCTACTAGAAGCCTTGGCCAGAATCGAAGAAACTCACCAGGTCCAAGTCGAGCAATTGCGTGTCAGCCATGAACAAGCCCTTGTTTTGAAGTCTCGGGAAGTAGAAGAACTGCTCAGTTCAGCGAAGGCCGAACGTGAAGCCTCTGTCTCGTCCATTCGCCGCGAACTTGAAGCGGCGACCGACGCCCTTGCGAAGGCACAACAGGAGCATGAGGCCAATTTAGGCAAGCTCGAGATAGAGCACGATAAAGCTCTCAAGTCACAACTGGCAGACGCCGACGCCCTTCTCGAAGACGTACGTGCCGCTCGCGAAAAGGCCTTGGCGAAGGCACAGTCCGAGCATGCTGCTCTGCTGCGCCAGAAGGAAGACGAACATGCCGCCGCTCTTCAGGCCACGGAGGAGGAGTACTATAACGCGCTCACCAAACTTCGCAATGATCATGCCGAGGCTATCAAGACGGTGGCTGCCGAAACAAACGCAACGATCGAACGTCTTCGCGAGGAGCATGCTGGAGAACTTCGCATGGCGGAAATCGCGAAGGAAGGTTCTCTTTCCGAGAGTGAATCTTCACGGGCTTTGGCCCTGAAGAACTTGCAGGATGAACACGCCGCCGCTATAGCGAGGAAGGAGGCCGCGTTCGCTGAGGAAGTCGAGAGCCTTAATGCGGGATTCATACGAACTTCCAAAGCCAAGGATGACGATCATGCTCTCCACATCGATAGGCTCAAGCTTGAACACGAAACGGCAATCTCCAAGCTCAAGACGGATTGGCGCACAGAGGTCGAACGCCTGACTGAGTCGCTGGCGGCCGCCAAAGACGACCATGCAGCTGCTATCCTAACGATTCGACAAGACAACGACGTTGCGGTGCGCACCATGCAAGAACAACAAGCGGAAATACTTTCAGAAATCGAGCGCGGTCATCAAGAGGACATAGCTGCCTTGAAAGCGAAACATGATGCTGTGATCCATGAACTAAAGGCCAAGGAAGAGCAAGATCGCTCGACAATTCAGGAATCACACTCGAAGCAAATCCTTGAGCTGAGCAAGGGGTACGAGCAAAATGTTGCACAGATTGATGCAAAGCTCCATGCAGCTCAGGAGGAGCACCAACAGTCTATTGGGGCCGTTCGAGTTCAAAGCAAGCAATCATTCCTCGATGAACAATCGCGTCTTTTAGCCGCTTTGGACGATCTGAAGTCGCAGTTTGCTGAAGAACGAGCTGTCTTCCGTCAGGAACGGGATCTACTGGTCCAGGAAATCGAAGCTTACAAGGTTGCCGCGGACGAGTTTGCCCTGTTGCGCGAACAGGTGCGTGAGACTCATGAGCTGGAGCAAGGGGAAAGGGCCAGGACTATCACGTCCTTGGAGAATAACCTTACCGAAGTTGAGGGCGAGCGAAATAACTTGGCTACAGAGGTCGCCCGACTGAGAGCAGAGCTCGATAAGACGCGCAACGAGCAGTCGAAACTCATTCAAGAGGCATCGAAGCGGGAGTCCCTTGTTATCGAACTCGAACGCCATCGCTCCGTTCTGGCAGACCTACAAGAGAACCTGCAAAGAGTCAAGGATGAAAAGGACACCCTTCAAACCGAGAAGAATCGATCTGATTCTCTTGTCCGTGATCTACAAGTTCAACTTGCGCGAAGTGCGTCCCCTCCGAACGTTCGCTCTCCTGACCGGAACATCGGGTTCCAACGCAACGGAGCTGCAGGACTTCCTGCCATTAAACTCCCTCCTCCTACACCACCTCCATCAGTTCCGCCGCCCCCTGCACCTCGATCTGCTGTTGCCCATCATATGAACGGAGACTCCAATATCAGCACTTCGTCTCAAGGCTCATCTGCGTTTAACTCCTCGGGTTCTTCAAGGGAATCGCAACCCGAATCGCCGTCAACATCAGTCGGACATATGACACCGCTTAACGGCGCCATCGACACGAAGCTTGCGGCGAAGCTGGAGCAGCAGACGAAGCTCATCGACGAGCAAGAGGCGATGATCAAGACGCTGAACAAGCAGCTCACACATTGCGAAGGCGATCTTCAGACCCACATGGACCTCGTCAGCACTCTAGAGACGTCCCTCGGCGATTCCGAAAAGAACTGTAAGTTTTGCTAAACCATCAATGTAAGATCTGCATAACTCACTCTCCCCTAAGTGCGGAAAGCCCGGATGCAAGCGACCGAATTGGCACGGGAGAGAGATACCCTCAACAACAAGATCGAGGCCCTGCGGAACGAATTGTCCGAGGCGAAACGTGAGGTTGTATCCGTTCGTCGGTCAATAGTCGAGGAGAAACAGTCTCTAGAACAACGACTTGACGAAGAACGCAAAGCCAAGGAACGCGTTCGACAACAGCTCGATTCTCGGATGGAGGAACTGCAAAAACGGAAGTCTAAATTCGCATGTCTATAATTCTTCCCCCCCTCTTTGCATTCTCACTTAATTGGTTTTCTGCTATATTGTGACTATCCTACTATTTTCTGGATTATATACCAGGTCCGCTCCTTGTACAACTATTATTTTCGATACATACTGTAGATACCCTCGCGTCCATATCTCTTGTTTATTTGCATGGTTCCTTCCTTTTCTTCTGGCTCCGTTCACTACGATATGAGTGCATGTGTACACCAGATATATGCTACGCTCTATGATCACGCTCCTTTCAATTTGAATGTTACTGAACTGCATTTTGATTCTGGATCCAAGACGGTTTGTGATCGACAAGAGTAAATATATTTTTGGGATCTGGAGTATGGACCGACATCCGACTCTTACCCGCGCTCCCATGGCCTATATAGTATGGCTTCTGGATTCTAAAAGGACCACTCCTGTCCTTTCTTCAAGCAATATCCAACCATGACCTCGACCTCTCCAATGACTCTGCCCTCTTTCTCGATGCAAGGGAAGGTGCGTAGAAGTGCCGCTTCCAGGCGAATACAACGAACTGATGTCGAATTCAAGGTATGCATGGTGACAGGCGCAGCAAGAGGACTGGGTTTCGAATTTTGCAGGGCATTTGTCCAATCGTATGCCAAAATTTTGCCCTCCTTGCTCGAGTTTCCGTTAAACCACCCCTCAAGAGGCTGCACTTCTTTGGCGATCTTGGATCTCAAGGTTGACGAAACCAAGGCGGCTGCCCAAGAACTCGCCCAGTATGCCATCGGTACGTCCTTGCTAGCTGGCAGGAGCCCTCTAGAGGTAGAGAATCAAACCCGCAGAGTATTGCAAGCTGGAAGCAGACAAAATCAAGTTCGTTGGCATCGAATGTGACGTTTCATCGGAGGAGTCGGTCCAGAAAGCCTTCAAGGTCATCATGGACAACTTCGGAAGGATCGATGTGGTCGTTGCCTCAGCTGGTAAGATTTCTTTTATCGGCGCTGTTTTGACTCTAATTTCTCCTAGGTATCGTCGAGAATTACCCCGCTCTCGAGTGCGTTCCCCTCTACGGGCATGATGCTGTGCTGTCAGCTAAGTCTATTTCCCTAGCTATCCAGCAGAGCGTGTCAAGAGACTTTACGACGTAAACGTTCATGGCGTATTCTACACTGCACGCGAAGGGGCTCGAAACATGATACCAAATGGTGGCGGGTCCATCATCCTGATCTCCAGCATGAGTGCGAATGTACGTGATATTAGCTGGTCGAAGTACGACTCTTACTGATAGGCTCATTTTTCTCACAGATTGTGAACATTCCTCAGGTTAGTTTCTTGTTTTCTCTGCGGCGCTGGGAGCTATCTCTTAGGAAACTTGAATTTCCCATATCAGCTTCAAGCGCCGTACAATGCATCCAAAGCCGCCGTGAAGCACATGGCAGCAAGTCTGGCAGTAGAATGGGCCAAACAGGGTGTTCGTGTCAATACTCTAAGGTACTTATCAGATTTCATCTATTCATGGCGAATTGCTGGCCTTTGTTTTTAGTCCTGGCTACATGCTGACGAAACTTACGAGGACGATTCTGGAGAAAGATGTCGAACTCAAGGTCTGTGGTTCCGTCAACTTTATATGACCCCATGTTTCATAATATTTACTCCCAGAATACTTGGGAACGACTCACACCAATGGGCAGGGTGCGCATCTTGATTCTCCTCCTTTTAAATTTGTCGAAATTTAACCATTGGGTGTCCAGATGGGAGAACCTGAAGATCTCTCGGTGTGTATCTTTCTTCCGTCCTGGGTCTACGAGCTGAGACAAACATTCCGATGCTTTAGGGAGCCATTGTATTCTTAGCCAGCGACGCGTCGAAGTTTATGACGGGTTCTGAGATACGGGTGGATGGTGGATATTGTGTCATCTAATCGAATGTATGCCACTAACTTGCCAGTGCTATGTATATGTATCATACCCTTACGTCATAATTCGCTCCGAGTGGTCTGCTTTTGACCACCATGACAGCTCTCCCTCCTCCACCGTCAACGTCCGCCAAACAGCCGTCAACGTATGAGTTCACCAAGCGAAAACGATGGGCTGATCTTCTACTTGCCGAACTCGTAGAGGACGTCTTGTTTGTCTTGTCGCCTAATTGCGAAATTCTCTTCTGCAGTGCAGCAGTCACTGAGCTCCTGGGTTGGAGAGACGTTGACATCTTGGATCTCAACTTCGTTGAAGTAATTGATAGTATGCTTCATTCCAACAATTCATATTCTCTGATTTCCAATTCTTCGCACTAGGCGCAGATCAAGCACGATTTCGCGTTGGATTTGACGAATGCACCAAGACCAACCTTGGGTTTCATGACCTGATACAGTTGAAGAGCAACGATAGTGACCACTTTTATGGGAATGAACCACCGTCAGGCGCTCTCCTCTTCGAGGTCAAGTGTTTTCCTCACACTGTTGTGGGAGACGGTGATGTCGAAACCAAAGTTTTTCTGGCTATGGCGTCCCCATATCCCAGCCGCAATGCCTCAGCGTGAGTCGTAGATAACCGCTTTGTATCTGGCAGTCTTGACTCATTGCGCCCCCCCTCGAAGTTTGCACACTATGTTCGTCTTGAAAGCAGAGAATGATCGCTTGCAACGGAAGGTCACCGAGTATCGGAATCGCCTTCCTTCCAATAACCTGCCTCCTAGTCACAATGCTCACGGCGGGTCACACACGAATTCGATATATGCGACATCGTCCTTGCATTCGAGTATTGCGGGGTCGTTCTCAGGGTTTCCACAAACCGAAATGGATCTTGGAAATCAGCATAGCCAGTACCTTCCGCAGCCAACAGCGACAGGACAGTTTGGTGGTCTCATGTTGGGTACCAAGGAGCGATTAGAGTCAATCAATGAAGCTGTTACTACCACACTGTCGAATAATTTCGACGAACCGCTTGACAGTGAGGGTACAGCCAGAAAGAAGGTCCGTTGACGTGACAGAGAGTGACATTCCCAGATTTATTTCCCTGCAGATGAAGCGAGCGCAAAACGCGGAACAATATGTGTGCGTTACATGTGGCCGTACTGATTCTCCAGAATGGCGAAAAGTGTGTTGACGAGTGTGCCGTGGTTCACTTTTCTTGTCTGATTGTATTATAGGGCCCTCTGGGACCGAAGACCCTTTGCAACGCTTGCGGACTTCGCTGGGCCAAACAAATGCGTAAAGTCGATGAGCCAGCAGAAGGTGGAGTATCTCTAACCAGTGTTCCAGAATCATCATCCCGACAGAAAACGGGCAACCCCTAATATGTAACGGACTTCCGCCGCTAAGTTGTTTGTGTCGTCAGTAGATGGGTATTTGAAGGTTACCGGACCACCTGTACTTATATGTTCAATCTTTCTCATCCATTTTCGGTCATTCTTCCTTGGTGACTCACAAAAACCTTGGTTTATAGATACAGCGTATATGCCCCGTTTGGGCCGGCAATACTTTGTACTTATTTGTCCGGGCTTTAGAGCTTTGCTCGCACTTAGATACTTACACTTGTGCTCTTTCCACGATCAACGCGCAGTAGTTGACTGCTAGTCCTCTGCACATAATGCCCGAAATCTTCACTTTGGCCCAGGCTCCAGTCACCTGCCATTCTTTCAGCGCGGATCGTTCTCGTCAGTATATTCCGTCACGACATCCTCCACTAGCAAACTAACACATACAAAGAAATTGCGGTCAGCTTGAACAGTAACGATGCTCAAATCCTCTCTCGTCAAGGAAATGAATGGGTTTCTACTGTTACCCTCTCCGAGGTACGTGCATTCCCGGCCCATCTTGAGTCGCAAGACAACCCACCTCGCTTCCAGCACGATAAACTGATTACCTCGATTGATTGGGCTCCTAATTCCAATCGCATTGTGACCTGCTCTCAAGATAGGAACGCTTACGTCTGGCAAGAGCAGCCTGACCCGGAAACCGGAAGGCTTGTCTGGAAACCAACACTGGTTTTGTTGAGGATCAACAGGGCGGCTACTGATGTGCGATGGAGCCCCAAGGAAGACAAGTTCGCTGTTGCCAGTGGTGCTCGGTTGGTGACAGTCAATTTCAGACCCGTTCCAATCGTATGCTCATAATTTCGCTCAGTGCTATCGCCATTTGCTCCTTCGACCCGGAGAACAATTGGTGGGTGTCCAAGCTGCTGAAGAAACCCATCCGATCGACCGTGCTCTCTGTGGACTGGCACCCGAACAATGTCTTGCTTGCGGCCGGCAGTGCTGATATGAAGGCTCGCGTCTTTTCTGCATACATTAAGGAAGTGGATGAGAGGTATGAACTCAGAACACGCCAAACTTGATGCCTATTACTGACTCTCGACCGAAGGCCGGCTCCAACTGTTTGGGGTTCCAAACTCCCTTTCAATACTATTTGTGGAGAATATACGAGCCCTGCTGGTGGATGGGTACATACCGTTGGGTTTTCTCCGTCTGGAGATGTCTTAGCTTTCGCGAGTAGGGACTATCGCTTGATTTTCCGGCCACAGATTAACCACTGGTACAGGTCACGATAGCTCCATCAACATCGTATATCCTGGTGGTCCAGTGGTTTACAACATTCGCATGTCTTCCCTTCCTCTTGTCAGCCTGACCTGGACCTCGGAGGATACAATTGTTGCTGCTGGGCACGATTGCCGTCCTCTCGTATTCTCAGGGTCAGAGGCTGGCTGGCAAGAAGCTGGAACCCTTGACGATGCATCAGGCAAATCACCCGATTCTCGCTCAGGCTTTGGGGGTTCTAGCGTTGGTCGCCTGAAGGCTGGCGCTTTCGCAACTTTCCGCGATGCAGATTCCCGTGGCCAATCTAGTTCAGGCTCTGCAGCAACCGACACCAAGCTCAGTACCATCCATCAGAACACGATTACCAACGTGCGCCCGTACGAGTACCGTGGAAACAACATCACGAAGGTTAGCACTTCAGGTGTGGATGGGATGTTGGTGATCTGGGATGTCAACGCTGTATCTGCGTTAACCAGCCGCCTTGGAGCCGCCCATTTGAGGTAGACATTCGAGTCTGAATCACGAGCATATCATCACAGTTGTGTACATTAATGTCGAATGGTCAAATCATTGGAGTCATTGTATCCCTGGCTGTGCCTATCAGGATCTGGTTGTTCGTTAATAACTCCCCACACGGAAGCTTTGAACTGAATGGGCAATAAATTAACGGAATGTGCCATCTCAGCAATGCGGATCGTGCACGTACAAGTGTCAAAACAAGACCCATTTTCTTCTCAAGGACACGAAGTTTGGCCAACATGACTTTATCAGGCTCCTCGTTCAGTTGACGCGTCTTTTGGGTCACCTATGGGTCAAATCGTTCGCGACACGCTCTCGATTGGTTCAACTGCCACACACCATCCGTACGTGTTGGGCAAGCTTTGCATATTCCCAAAGAACTGCAGCTTCTAATGGTGTCAGACTGGGATGCGACTCATAAGGGTTCACAGCGAATATGTCGTCGGAAACTGGAGGGGTTGACATTGACGTTCACATTCACGCAGACCAAAGTCATCGCTGTGGCTTAGATGGACTACTAAGTATGGTCATATTTTCCCACACGTTGCACAATCTTATTCAAGCTGCAGTACGTACTGTAAGAATGCTGGAAAATACCAGCGTCAATAGATTACAGAAGGATAGGCGTTATACTGACCTCAGGTTGATTTGGAAAGGTGATCCAGGCATTCAAAAATGGTGTTCAGGGCAATTAATCCAAAGCTGTCTGCTCCAAATTCATTCCGGCGACGAAGACTCAGATCCCAAGCCCTCCAGGCGAGGTCAAGCCCACGAATCACCTCCGAGACAGATTTTACATCCACATCCTCCAGAAGAGCTTTCTGGACATCCTTTACCAATTCAGCAGAATGAAGCTTCATACGATAGATGCGGTCTTTTCTCCAACGCTTCTGGGAGCACTTTGCCAAAATTGTCCCAACGACGATCTCGGCTTCAAGAAGTCGTATCCCCGGAGTATTTGACAGGGTGTGTGTGGCGCAAATGTATCGGAGTTCGTCACAGTATCGCCGGAAGGTTTTCAGCACCTCAGGGGGGAAGCTTTCTGAGAAGGCAGACTCCCCTAGGTATAGTTGTACATCTCCAAGGAGAGCCGTTGAGATGGGGTTGGTCATAGGAGAAATTACGGGCAATTGTTGCTCAGAGGGGACAGGGTCGGCGAGCTGGATTGACCGGAATAAGAAACCCAACGCTCGGCTGGACTCGTAGTAATCTGTCTTGCGAGGGGACACCACTTCAGCAGCGTGCCAATCAGGCTTACAGCGAATGAGGGTCCCCGGAAGCCTGTCGTTGTCTATATCTACTGGTATTCCTTGTTTTGGATAGTCCACCGCCTACGATGCGCGTGAGGATGTACTTCTGAGTGGTCTGAGGAACTTACTTGGGAGCAGAGTTCTGCCAGCCATATGCAGATTTCGTCGCGCATGCCCTCCTGTTTGTAAGGCGCGATGAGGTCGCATTTCCCAGAGTGTGTTGAGAGACAACTTACGCTTGATTGATCTAGTTCGCGTCGCAGAAAAAATGTTTAGCCATCGCGCCAGAAAATCCACTCTCCGACGCACCAGCGATTGTTAGGAGCCTGTCTGATAAAAGACCCTAAAACATGGCTCAGCAAAAACATAACAGAGATGAAAAAAGACATACCAGAACGTCTGAATGGATGTACTGCACTACGAAGTCGCAGATGTCTTCGACGGTACTATCCCTGTCCAGTTCGTATGTCTCCCCAGAGACGTAGCTGGCCGCCTCTTCGATGGATGTTGGAAGCAGCGCATCATAACAGATGACGGAGAATAGATCTCTATTCCAGCCCATCAAGTAAGAACGTAAAATTGTTTTTGAGGCTGACGTACCCATCAACATCTCCCCCGCCTAGGCAAGATGGTAGAGAGCGAGAACCTACACCATCAACATTGAGCCAGTATGTCCATGTTTAAGACTCCGCGTTACTTACCTTTGGAAGGCATCACAACCACATTCTTGATGTTTCTAAACAAGCAGAGCTTATCGTCTGGTGGCTTGCCCACAGCACGTACTCGTTGAACTGTAAGAAAGTTCCTGTCATAGTAACCTTTTTCCCTTTCATTCCACCTACCGTCTCCTGGGTGAACAACTGGGCTTCTCGAGATACTGCAGTTTCCTTCCAGCCACTTGGTTTCTCCATTTCGATCCTCAATGCAGACTATTGTGGGGTGCACTCATTAAAGACAGAGGAAATGCTGAAAGGAAGAATCATACCGTAGATTTCTGACTCGTTCAAGCAGAAAACGTCTTTGTATCCTTCTGCTTCGTAGGCAGGACCCTCGTCGGCGATTCCAACGAGTAAATAGCTTTCTGGCACAGGTATCCTAGCGCTGTGCTTGATATCCCGTAAAATCTCCGTCATTGCAACTTGCCGCACTTGCCGCAAAAAAGGAGTGTCTATGAGGATTGACTTCCCATTCTTCGGAGTAATGTCCATGTTGTAGTTGTCTTTGAGCCGCGCCAATAGATCTCGTAGCCTGTAGGAAGGCCCTAGACCATGGTCCACGATAACCTTGTAGAAGCTCTCTATGTCTTCATCAATCGTGCGTGCGGCTTCAACAGCTTTGTCCTGAAGGTCCTGGAAAGAGTCTTTGCGAACACCAACATCTTCCAGTAACATCACCAATGGTCTGCATCACGCACATGTTAGCCTCTTTATCTATCAGCTGTGATGGATACGAACCGATTCAAATAGCAGGTGTTTGGGTACTGGAATGCTTGAGCAATCTCAAGAGGCGCAGGTTGATCTTTCTCGGTTTCGAACTTTCTCATGGATTCCCTCAATCTCATATGAATACCATTGCCGTTTTTATCTAGCCGTTTGTCGAGTTGTTCATCAATGGCTACCACGCCTTTGTATCCCAGAAAGCGAATTTGATACTGTGAAAAAACTTGTCAGCGAGTTCAGCAATAAGATGGAGTTGTGCCCACCGCGGATGGCTCGAGAAGGTGTGGGCTGCGTTTGCCTCTGCTAAGTTCTTGCCAGATTCTACTGCCGAGCGCCTTTGATATTGTACCAACGCCATCAGTGAACATGTATTTCCCACATTTGAGATCTTTCATCTCATTCCACTCGTGTGGGAGAATCTCAACAGAAGGATCTGTCGCTGTGAATGCCTGTGCCAAACGGGCAGCGTACTTCGATGGACATCTCAAGAGCTTTGTATCTCTGAATTTTCCAAGGGAGTTTCGGATCGATGCAGCAGTGACTCGGCCTTTTTGAGGGTGATCAAAAGGGTTCATAAACCAGACGGAATGCTCGCGGAGGGCAGAGGACGAATATGCAAGGAATTCGAAAGGGCGACCAGCCAACTCGAACCCACCCTTAAGGGTGCCGCCGACACGAGCTTTGAGGAAAGATTCCCCGTCAACCTCGCGGTCCCAACGATATTGGAGGCGGTCCTCATCCCGGAAATCAACACGGATGAAATGATCCTCAGAGCCTTCGTATTCCCGGATGACACGATTCGACTGAGTTGCGTAAGGGCCTTCGAGGATCATGCGAGAGGGCGTGAAGGTGACATGACAGCAGCGGAAGACGCCTCGAGGAGGCGAAAATTCGAATTTGGAGAGAACTCTCTCAAAACAGGCCATGGGACTCTCCGGCGGAGGGTGAACTTGAAGAGTTTCATTGTATTGCCTCAGCAACTGACCAATAAATGCAGAGCTCTTCTTCTTCTTACGGAGGTCGCGGATCTTGGGCAGGAGGCTGTCGATATCATCTGTGTGAAGGAGTCCATTGTGGAGAAGAGATTCGAGCTGGAAAGCGACGGGCCATTCAAACGTAGCAAGAGTCTTGTGAAGGAGGTAGAGCCGCTTCGACAAGAAGAAGCCTTTCTTCTCCGCCTCAATTTCCGAAGGACCTCGACACCGAAAGATGATGCTGCTCGAAAGGCCCGCAACGTCGCACAGATCCATAAATTCCTGAATGACGTCGTTATCTGGGTCATTGTACAGGAGAAGGCGGAGATGAGGAGCGTAAGGAGCCACAATGTGGTGGCCCTCGTCTATAGCGCCAATTCTTTGTTTGAATTTTCGGTAATCTTTTTCGCGATCCCCGGTCATAGTGCGATGAAAGCGAATCCATTCAAGGACAGGGGGTGTAAGAGTGTCGAAAATAATGTCTAGGAAAAAAAAGTGCAAACGTTAGTGTCGTGAGTGTGAAAGGCGAACGATGAGGATGTACATGGTCTTCCATCATATCCAACAGCAATCTTCTGGATGCTCCCAAAATTAATGGCCATTGAGGATCCCCTCTTGTTCCGTTAACTCGCTTCCGAGCTGTGCAAACCAACCAACGTCAATCGCGAGTGAAGCAAATCAAGCGCTTGACGCGTACCGTGATTCGAATGAGTTTATGGTCATACTCGAACTCCAAGAGTCCAAGACTATCTTTTACATACTCACGTTGCCACTCGACAGAGAAAGAACGGGGTTGAAGGGGCTCTTTCTCTGAGCGAGGGTACGTAGCTCGATAGAGCACCCCAAACTGCACAACGTCGACGCGAAGCTTTTTGGCGAGCTTCTCATTGATGTTCTGCCGGTCCTCCTCGATATCAGGGTCGACGTAGGGCGTCTTGCGGAGGGTCTCGGCGAGGTGGTGGGGCGGCGGTTTGGAATTCTTGCGAAACTTGAGCTTGTTCTTGTCCATCTTTATCGGGTCTCTTTGCACATAATTGAGGAACTTGTAGCCGATTTGCTCGGTGGGCAAGGTGAGTGTACCCGTTCCATCGTTTCGGAGCCCCCCTGCGGGATTCTCTTTGAGCTTGACGCGGAAATTGATGCGCCTGCCCTCGACGACGGGCGCAAAATCGTCGGAGTGGACGACCTTTGCGATGGCCCGTGTCACGGTCCACTCATTCGCCTCCTGTGGTACATATCTAATGGATAGTTCCATTGCCGGCTTGTTTGTGGCCCTCCTGGAGAGAGTCTGAAGAAGAAGTGGAACAGACGGGTGTTATCAGATGGTGGTGTGGGACAAAGAGATGAGTTTAGGCGCGCAAGGCCACTGCGACTGTCAACCACGGCATGACCGGTCCGTTACATCCCCATTCAGACTCAGGGGCTGTTGCCTAAATCTGTCTTGACCCCATCGTGACAGTCTGTGAGAAGTACATAGTACACATCTGCAGGGAGCTCTCAGCTATGTGTTCTGGTGGAGTGGCCAAGCAATGTGTTTGTTTTGTTTAATGAGAAAATCTCCTCGGACTTGTGGACTCGGAGTTGTACTTGGTCACAATAGAGTGACAATAATCCCAATCCGAAAAAAATGAACGGCAGATAAAGTGCCCAGCCAAAAAAAAGCGAGTCATCTGAAAGTCCCATTCATCATCTCCTTTAAAACTTAAATTACCACGGCGAGGTAGCACCAGGAGAACTGACGATTCCCTGGACACTGTGCACCAGGCCGCGGCTACGTGCACAGATAGATGCCTACACCACAAGGATACACCTCGGCCTATGAGCATCCAACACTCACTGGTCACATTTGAGTTCTCCTTGGTCATATATTGTGTTTAGATTCTGCTCCTCTCAAGCAATGCACAATGGAGGATCGCCTTGCAGAGTAAGTATCGTGATGTGTAAACTGCATTGCATTTATCCTGGCGTCTTCGTGCTGACCCGACTTTGCCTCCGATGGCATAATTACGAATATATGTGCTATCAGTATGTAGGAGGAGAGTGCGAAAGAGAAGCCTTTCCAGGGTGCTTACATAAGAAATCCTGCATGTATCCGGCGGCTTCTTCCTCCTGACCCTCCCCACTGCAAAACGACTGCAAGGCAAAGGGCTGTTTGTTTTGCGAATCACCCAGGGCCCTCCCAAGGACCACTAAACCCCCCAGGAAATGAAATTAAGCAATGATCTCGTCGAGTCAGGGAGGATAAATAAAATAGGGCCCCACAAGTGCAAGACGATGAGGCGACCAAGTTGCCAACGCAGGGCAGAGTCAGACTCGAACTGGGTCAATCACAGGGGAGATGGTGGGCAAAGGGAAGACGCATTCAAAGAGAGATGACGCTTATGTATCTTGTCCCAGGCCAGCGTTTTGGGGAAAGATCACATGTACACCGACCTCACAACTCGTGGACCTCTGGGGAGCTGATCATTTTTGGTAGGTTAATTGCTAGATTAGGCACAGCCGGCCTGGAGTCGAACTTGCTCTGTCGATGACGTTGGACAGGTGCTACACAGTTCTTACGCTATGATCTACTGTGTATCGATTGAGTACCTGGTACCCGAATCGACAAAACTCACGGCATCATGGTCAGCATTGGCAACGCCGATGTTGATGTCAAGTCATTACGACGCGTCAAATACATAATTACGAACGGTATTGTTAGTCCTGCTCCACACCATTTCTACTTGGTTGGCCAGCCGGGTGGCTGCATAAAACCTGGACCCATCGGAGAGGCAAGCCAAGGGTGTTCATAAGTAGATCTCCGCCTGACCAATCTCTATAGACCACATTAAAAAATAATTGTAACGGAGCGCCATGCCACAGGAAAAGAGCCAGCATGAGCTCAAAATGCAGGCTGCTGCCCCTCCTGAGCCGCTGCCTCTTTCTGGGTCGGACTTTCTCGGCCTTCTGTTGAGCTCAAATGTGATGTGCATTGTCATATCATGGTGCACCGCAGTAAGTGTTATAATGGGCATAGTGGGCACATGCGTGCACATCGTAAATTCGGCTTTCGCAACCGATGCGACGACGTAGTTGTTTACGGAACGAGTTACCGTTGGATGGAACCCCCCCTCGGCCTCTAATCAGAAAGTGTGCTCCGAGATCCTGGTACCTTAGGGGTATCAGTTCATCATCTCGTTCTCTCCGTGAGCATGAGCCGTGGACTATTTCTCGTCACCCTCATCCGTCACTCGAGATAACATCATACACGAGTAATGGAACACCTATCACTGTATTTTTCATCAAATAATGGTGGGGTGCTTATTGAGATGTAAAATTCTGAAAATTTCCGCTTTCATGATCTGGAATCTGTGTTCTGGCTAGGTTTTGCACTTCGGTTCCATCAACATAGGAGCAGGTGGATTTAGACTTACACTTGTTCTTACAAGTGCACTACATTCTAAACTCACTTATCATGCAAGTTGCATGCGGGTGTGGTTCAGCAGCTGTCAGGTGTGGTTTTCGTGATCGCACCTCTGGTCCACTTAGCTGCAACTGTGGTTTGCATGGTTTGAACTCCTCTGCTGCATGAGACAGGTCCGTATGAATGGTCATGGGTTTCGAAAACCCGCTGCGTTGGTGGGTAGGGTAGGAAGTTCAAGTTAGTCTACTGAAGGGCAAATCTGTACCCGAGAGGTGGATTGGTGGGTTCGACTGCCCGATCCGGATTTTGCCGTGTTTGACGCATCGCCACCGCCATGTGCGCACCCTTCACCTCTGCCATCTACAACTGCCCTATCGCTAACGCCCGCCCTTAAACCACCCACTGTCACCCTGCCTGTTCCCATCTGTGGCCCTCTCTCTCTCTCTTCCTCTCCGTTGGTCTCAATGCACTGCGTCACCAGGCCTGATGTGCCCCAAACAACCTGTGCATCCCCCATACCATCCTTGCTACGAACGCCGGGCAAGTGGTTTGACCGTTAGTGGTAGAGACTTGACTTTTTTTTGTCACATGGGACTCATAACTTGCATTGCTCTCGGGTTGCCGGCTAGGTGACAGGGGTTCCCCCTCGTTGGTAGTGGTGTAGAGACTTACCTGCACCACGGCACGCAGTTCCCTCCCTGCCGCCGAATTTCAAGCACGAGCGCAAACCACAAAGGCACAAACTGCCGCCCGACACCATCGGTCAGAGGGTGGGCAGGGTGTTTGTGTCGTATCTTGTGAATTTGAGAGGTGGCGAGACGAGTCTGCAGGATGTTAGGACATAAAGGTACGAGCCCATGTCAATTGCATACGATAGGAATATTCACCTCGAGGATGCGTACAGCTGCTCTCTCCTGCTGCCGTTTGTGAAGATCGTAGCAGCCTTCTTGCTTGGTGCACTGCGGTACCCTTCACCCTGTGTGCTCAGGAGGTGTGCTGATGTCCTGATATCTGCCCCCACAACTTCACCATCTCGAGCTACACATGGATTCCTTGGGCATGTCAATGCTCGACCTGCACACAGGCAGATGGCTGTACCATTGCAGACCTGGATACCACGTCATTTGACATGGGTGTCGGGTCTGCGATGTGAGTATGCTGTTTCTTGCTTTCATGCAGGTTTTCCAACCCGTCAAATCTGCTGGAGAAGTATTTGCAGGTGGGTTGAGAGTCTTTAATCTAATCTATTTTTTTCTGATAGACTTCTCGATGTTCAGAGCCTCATTGCTATCCTGGCCATATGTGAGAGCGACGAGCTCCACGCCTTCCTCTCGCGCGACTAGCCCTTTATGACCCAATCTGCCACCACCGCAGCCACCACCAACAAATCCACAACCCCCCTTCTCCAGCACCGATCTCGTGCGCAACGTCTACCGCTCCATCGCTGAGTCCATCGCGCTTGAACCTGCTATCCCTACCTGTAGCCATCAAGGCAGGTACGGGTTTGCTGGGGTAAGGGTATGGGTAGCCTTGGGTTACCCCAGGGTTACCCCCTGACAATTTCTAGGCACAGAGAAGTGCTGGGCCGTTCACTTCCTGAAGAGATCAAAGGCAAGGAGGGAGGCGAGCTTGGAGGAAGATTCCCGCTCTTCGTCGTTATCCTACCACCGGATCTAAGTTCCTTGCGATATTGACACTCGCGATCCGAGATTCTAGTGAGCCGGGCAACATTGGCTTACAGAAGCGATCCTCTGGATATTGTATCTGCCTTTTTCTTTCCTGCTGAGGCCGACGTTTACTAGAATTTTCCTTATGTATCTGTCAATCAAGTTTTCTCCCAAAAACATTGAACTGCGGGCAAAATCAAATCCCCTTGAGCAATCATGGGAAAGACATTGAATACTTTTTGTGTTGACATTGTACCCTGGACTGACGCTATAATATAGAGAGCAACAACAACACGTCAATATATTGTGGAATGTAGGCTGTCATACTTGAGTGGCTGCAAAAGTAGAGGTAAACGAGAGACAATAACATAGGTGTAGGCTACGGCGGGTATCAATGTGGAATTGAAGGGAGGCAGTCGCGAGTCCAAGCAAGCATTAAAATGGAGGTGGAGGCCATCCACTCAGTATTACGATAGCTGAAAAGGAAAGCATGAAAACAATGTGAATGGGGGTATTGAGATAAAAAATGGCGTCATCAGTCAAAAAGGAGCAACTTTACTTCTACCTTAACTCAAAGCATAGTGTGGTCCCCGATCCCGTTGAGAACTTCACACAAAAGCCAATGATCAAAGGCTGCTTGAAAGGAGCTAGGCTCAGCTCCAGGCAAATAGCTGGCAGCAGCGAGTTTTCCGATGTAAGGAAAGGGGAATCGGACCTGCTTGAAACACGTCTTGAACGATAACTTTCCCTCCAGCATCATCGCTTCTCGTCGAGATTATTGTAATTAGAACAAATTAGAAATTGATTGAGCAGCAGCAAGAGCTTGGGCCCATAAGAGGATTCGTCCTTCATCATCAGCCCTGTTCCTCCAAGACGCAACAATGTTGTTCAACCAAAGAATAGCTTCTTCAGAAAGAGGGGTGTCTGGTGAGTCAACCCTAACTTCATTGAGGTGTTCTGGAGGTCCATACTGTCCCACCCATGAAGTAATGCCTTCTTCAATCCCGTTGTTCAGCTGCTGAGATTCCAGGAGACGATCATTGCGGAGCCCCTCCCAATCAATCCCATAGACCTCCAGTTCTTCTTGAGACATCATCTCGTCCAGAGGATCACCACGAACACCATGAACAAGCATGTCAAAGCCAAACATGTCATTTGGTGAGCGATTAGGGCCATCTCGAATTTGGATTCTGTGTTCATTCCATGCTTCTGCAAAGAATAGAAGGTCAGTATTAATGAGAGGGAGATATATATGTTGGAGCAGCCAGATGTGGCTCCTATTGTTGATATCGAGTCCATGGCGAAGCTCAAGAACAACAAACAGATTTGCCCAAGTTGCACCAATCTGAGCAGTCATATCTACCCAGAGCCTTTCAATGCGAACGTTGTGGACACTTCTGAAAAATAGTTAGATTTCTTGAGAAGCAGAAGACATATTCCAATGACCTACCGACCCCATATATATGAGCCACGATGTCTACCCCGGCGATCCTCCATCCAGGCAGCCACTAGTATATTTTCAACACCATGGTCCCCACGGAGCCGTGAGGGAACACCATAGATTGCAGTCGCACTCAAGAATAGCTCCAATACAGTGTCTCCATGATTGTTACTGCTGGCCCTCAATCCAGTGATTAATCTTGAGTACCCATCAATGAAGCCATGAATAACAATGCCCCAGCGAATAAGACCTTTGACAAGTTGCTGAGCGTTTGCCCAAAGTTAAAGTGAATCAAGGAACATACCATGTTGTCCGTCATGATGCCAAAGTGCATTGGGCCCTGCTACAGAATAGTGACGGCGTCGGATTCGGATCCGTTCGAATACGCGTCGCACTGGGTCAATGCGCAATAATGATTCACGAATGCGCTCTCGTTGAACACGGTGGCCAAGACGTAACAACATGCCATCAAGCATTGCAATGCCTGCACGTCTGAAATGGAATCGCAAGCGGATAATAAGATCATCAAGGTCTTCGTCTGATATTGGGGAGTGATGCTGAGAGATCGGGTTATGAAGCGCTGATTGAACTGTGGTAGGAATATCAAGAGCAATTTGCTGAACATCTTCTGGAAGCATGGTGGGTTCAGCAATGTCGGGTTCAAGGAGATCATCATGTGGAATCGGAGGAAGGCGGTCAGCCAGAGGGGGATTGGCAAAAGGAGGATGAACAGCTGATGTAGCGGTGTGTAGATCTGCATTTTGAGGAGGAATTATTCCATGAAGAACTAATGCATTTCGGAGAGTTGTTCGCCCCACACGTAGAAATCGAGCAAGAGCTGATATAGAACGTCGGTTGTAAGCCCAAGACAAGAAGCCAGGGTCAAATACAATTTGGGGCCTTCCCCGTTGGCCACTGTGTATCCGGTCAACAACAGTTGGGTATCCATGATGAGAGGCATCCAGTATTTCTTGGTGCCGTATCCGAAGGTCTGACCGCATTAGAGCGAGATTTGCTTGAAGAAGCGAAAGCTCAGCAGGCTCAAAAGATGCTCCGTGCTGGTGTTGTTAGATATTTAAGTGAAAACAGAATGATTTATATCGAACTCACCTCTGCAACTAAAGACATATATTCCTCAAGGTCATTATTAATCCTTTCCAGCACAACAGAATCTGTTGGATGGATTATAACCTCCTGAATAACACCTTCAAGGCGAAAGTAATGAAACCGGAATGCTTCCAGTAGTTGGGGTATCTGTGGCGGCATTAAATCCATCCTTTGTATTAAATGTCAAAAAGAAAAGTAGTTTCTCAGCTGCTGGAGCTGCTGTCGCAGTATGGGTAGGGATAATGGTGGGTTCTCAAAACCCACCCAGGGAGATAGAGTACTCGATCCAGGATACAAGCCTGAAGTAGTGAAAATTGCAGTTGAACGTTTTTGTCACATGATGTGGAGATTCAATCTGTTGAAGTCCGACACCCAACAACGGTGGAGGATCCCCTGTAAGCAGCCACATTGATGCTGTCCGAAGTTACCTTCTTCGTGAACGAGAGCTCGCATACCAGATGGCCGCATCAGAAAAAGTGACCGCACAACACATAGCCAAGCATGGGTACGCACCGGATACACACCTGTTAGACCTATGTGTTAGGGGCTACCAGGCTTGCATGAGGAATACCACGAGGTCGCATAGGTTGTAGATAAATGTGTAGCGGTATCGGAAATATAATTGCCATGTATAAGTCAGCGAGTTCGGCAATTCATACGGAATTGGAGTCGAACCTATGCAGAGGTCATGCATTGGTCGAAAATACAAGCCATCGATATTGCATTGATCTGGAAACCATGCAGCGGGTATGCATGGGTCTGAAATTCAGGCCATCGACATTGCATTGAGCTGGAAGCCATGCAGGTGGTATGCAACAGGACGAAGGTCTGGTGGTTCGTCCTGCATTGCCCCTCCATCTATGCAGTAGCCTTGCATGACGCCAGCATTTCTGTAGTTTAATTTGCACTGAGAGACTTTCTATGCTTCACAGCGTAATGAGACACAAATCTTATGCCATACTTTGGTACACTGCTACAAGTCTGCATATCCCAGTTCCTCTACGTCAGGATCAACTCCTCCCCCGTCCTCCTCGGCACCCAAGTGGACTTCATCCTCCTCCAGCTCCTCCTCCTCCTCAGGGATCTCATCAGGATCGTATTCTTGAACATACCCGTAGTCTTCCTGGTTACCATCAGCCTCCTCCTCATCATCTTTCTCCTCCTCCTCCTGGTCTTCCTTGTCATTTTCCTCCTCGTCCTCGTCCTCGTCCTTGTTGTTCTTGCTGTCGTTGTCTTCTTCGTCCTCCTGCCCCTCTTCACCATCACCCCTTACAACGTCGAGATTATCTCGGTCCTTCTTGAAAAAATCAGTGGCCTGCCGTGTCGAATTATGGCCAACGCCTCCGCCACGGAAGCGCATCATCAGATCGCGATCAGAAAATCTAAACAGCTTGTATTAGCACAAGAAACCCAGATTAAACTGCAGGACTCACATAGCCACGTAAAACAGCTGCCAATCTTCAATCGGGTCGGTAGCGGAACGTGCAATAACAGATCTTGCCAAAAACTTGGTGACCTTTCCCCATGCAAATGCGGGAATTAGATGGACAGCACGGACCACCTGGGCGGGATCCAGGAAACCAAATGCTGTTGCTTCATTACCAGGAACAAAGCCTACACGGAGCAGCCGTTTTGTTTTCCATCCAGGCCGAGGTGTAAAATCACGCCCAAACCAACGAACGAAGAGGAACTCCATTCGTTGCGGCTCTCTAGAGCTTGAGAGGGGTCCACGGTGTCGAACGTTGACATGGAAGATTCCCAAGATTCGTCCATACCAGTAGGGGTGTGGATCCTTGTTCTTCTCTTCATTTTCGGGTGAGAGAATCATGATGTCAGCGTGTGTACGAGGGTTGAGAGAATCTTGGTCACGCCGAAGGTCATACGTTGTGTAATTGACACGGAGAACCTTGTGTCTGTAGATTGTATCGTTTTCGAGGATGACGCTGCGTCGATCAGCTTCTGAGAAAGGTAATTCATCGCCATCGTAGTCGCGGTTCAGTAGCCGTGACAAAAGGTGATTCTTGAGCCGAGGAATAAAGTCCTGAAAGAACAAAGTAAGTTCGAATTTATGGCAAAACATTATTCAGAAATGTACCACAACGGCAGGATCATCAACATGCCTGTCCAGCCAGGTTGAGAGGTGAACCTTTTGCCGGTTGTCGATGGAAATGTGGTGGTGTCGCTTGGGTGATGTAGGTGGAAGGCGTTCATCAGAAGCTTGAAGCCTCTCTCCAGTCAACTCTTCCTCTCTCTTCCTGTTCCGTTCCAGTAATCGGTGGATGAGGCGCTCTCTCCGTACCTGCAGAGCAATTCCTAGAACATGTTTGCCTTTATGAACACGTCTATAAAATCGCTTGCCCCTTCGATGCTCAAGCTCACCCTATAGAGGAATTATTTAGTATAAATACGTGAAGAAAAGGAACTAGCTAACCGTTTGTGAGGTATAATTGTCAGTTGTACCAAAAAGGCGAATTGCCTTTGCGTACCCTCCCAGAGCATGCACCTTGTAAGTTACAAGACCGAACAGACGTTTACGGCGTGGTGCTTTTGCTGTCTCAGCTGCCTTGCTAGCCGCTGGCTGGACAGGATTCTTGGACGTAGCAGTAGCTTTCTTGGCTGCAGCGGCAGTTTTCCGCCGTCCACGAGCAGCCTCTTCTGATGGCAGGTCATACGTGTCATATTCAGAGCAGACTTCATTCTGGAAGAGTCGGAGAAGGTCGCCAAGACGAGTGGTTGAGTTTTCGAGATCACAAATAGTTGTATCCGTGTGGAGACGCAATTTCGCAAGCCCGTGCCAGGTCGCAAGCTCAAAGAGCAGCTTTCCGATGATGCGATCATGCCGAGAAGGAAGCAGCCCTTCGAAAACAGGGATAGCGCACTAATTATGATCAGACTTTGCATAATATAGTTAAATTCCAACCATACCTGTAGTAAATCTTCATAATCGCGAGCTGCAAGCTTTTTCATTGCAGAGGCATTATTTGAAAATTTGCGTATGGTATCTCTCCCAAAGGTCGGGATTTGTCGGTATCTAGATAACAAAAGGAGTTCAGCAATTGGGCCTTGAACCTATGAAGAAAGCCTACCGATAGTTAAGTGCTTGAATTGTATCATTGCCATATGCGTAGAGAATGCGAATAAGGTGGATGAAAACCGCCTTCCATACTCCAAGCTCAAATTCATGGAGGAGATCGGGAGTAAACATTTGATAAAAGTTGAATCCGTGTTCAAATAAACGCTCAGAGAAGGCGTTCTGGGGCAAAATCTTAGTTAAATAACAGGGCCGAATAAAGCATAAAAGCATACCCTTGTTGGAACAAGTGACTTGGGTCCAAGGATGCGTTCAATTTTCACGCTAGTCACGTTGATCCCTTGAACAAACATTAGCTTTCGTGCTGTTTCAATAGCGTTACGGCGCAGAGTATCGTCGACGCGAAGGAGCTTCTTGCGGTCTCGGTTGTCACTTTTGGATCCTAATCGAGGAATTTTGGACTTGAGGATGAGGCAGCGGGGGCAAGGACATCTTGATAGGTACTTCAAACAGGCCATTAAAACCCTGGGATGATTGAATATTATTTAGCGAATCAAAGAACCGCAAGGACTCACTTTTCGGGATAATCAGCCGCATAGGTCAAAAATCTTGGAAAGAGGAGGCGCAGGATGCCGTCGATCAGCTTAAATAGGAAGCCATGGATGTATGCATGCATGAAGTCATCGTCGAGCAGGAGCATCCAAACAGCATGTGCGAGCTCTCGACGCAAATGGGTCAGCATGGCTGACGTGGCTGGCTTTCCGAAAGTGTTGAGGTAGAATTCCTGGATATTTTCTCCGAGCTGTAGTAGATCAGAAAGATGCATCAACGAAAAGAATTTTAGATCATACCTTTGGCATATATGCAATATGATGAGCAGAAAAGGAGGATGGCTTCGCACGCGAGTATTTGGACTGGTTACCGATGTACAGATAAATTGGCCAGAGATCCGCCGTTCCAAACTGCGCTAGGGATGTTGAGTCTGACCAGATCATCAGCCCGATGAGTAGGGTTTCTAAATGGCTGCTGGAACCATTCTGGTTGGCATTCGAAACCTTTTCGTGCTCGTCGTTCCAGGCGTCAGCCGTGTAAACTTCAGAATATATTCGTTCTTCCGTATCTGGTGTTGGCCTCCAATAGGCTTTGAAGGGCGACATATGGAACTTCTCGGCATCGGGCTCCACAAGCGCTGACTTGATGACGTCCAAGGGCTTTCTGTAGTGAACGTCTACCTTGAAACAAGGAGCATCCTCCTCTGATCCATGCCTGACACCATCACACGGAAGTGGAATCTCAACCGTCCCCTTGATCCAAGTGTCGTCAAAGGAGAAGGGGGTGAACAAGTCGTCAGGACTTTCCTTGAATTTGTCCATGCGAGCATGTTCGTTAGCGGCATTAAATCCCATAAAATGCTCCCTGTCAAAGTCTGGTGCCAGGATGACATCCTTAACGAGTGAGTTGAGTTCGCCAATGGATTTTGTGTTGGAAGAGCTGTAGAACCATGCCATTAGGCGGAAGATCGAGGCGTTCTTGAAGGGCGCGAAGAAATCTTGGGCAGTTTTCACAGCAGCGGTTCCAAAGGTTTGGAATGACGATCCGAGAAGGGAGAATGGTGACTGACGAGAGGAGGATGGGTCCAATGCAAGGTATGGGGAGTCGGAGACGTCGGAAAGACTGTGCATGGAGTCTGGAGTTAGTGTAGGGCGGCCGCACACATATTCTCGTAGAACGCCGTAGCTGTCAGGTTCGGTACGGAATGCTGGATGGGCTGGCTCAGCAGCGTCTTCAGGCTCTGAGCCTGTTGCCTCCGCATCTGCAGAGACAGCCACAAGGGCATCCTCATCCAGCTCTTCGTTTGTTGGAATGTATGGTGGCGCCGGGGGCAATTCATCTTGATAGCGCTTTGGAAGGCGAATTTTTCGAGCGGGCCTACCAGATGGACGAGGTGGAGGAGAGGGAGAGCTGGACTTGCAGAAATAGGCTAACCGAAGGATTTACATTGAGTTTTTTTTAGGAATTTCGTTGTCAGGATCCCGCAGTGGAAGCTCGCCCAGATATTCAGCCAGGAGGCCAAAGGTGTTTGGTTTGGTGCGGACTCGCCGGAGCCAAGGGTCTGGTGTAGGTGGTAATTCATGGTTATCCGGAACTGAGGAGCTTGGGAGGGGCAGCTCGTCGAGGAAGGAGTAGCACCCTCCAGAAGGTAATCAACATATCGACTCGGTAGGGCACCACGATTTGTCCATATTGGGCGCCCATTCTGGTCTGTACAGGCGGGAGACGGCGGTCAAGGTGCTTCGTTCACCAGATCGCCTTGGGCCATCTCAGCGTTGCCGTCAGCAAACAATGAGGACAAGTCGGAAGATATCTGGATTGTGGGGACAGTGGCCTGTTGGATTTGTATCTGAATGAAAATGCTTGACAAGTACCAAGGCTGCGACTCACCATGAACCCATACTCCATGTATGGAGTCTGATTCAAATCGTGTCGTGCCAGATCATTAACCTTTCGACGCCTCTTCTTCCCTCTCATGTTCTCCCAGTTAAGTTTTGGGATACTTTCGACTACTGAAAGGTAAGTGATGCATGCCTCTTGGTGCTTGAGGAGCGAGCCTTCATTTGAACATCTTTTACTGCATTGGCAAGTCAGATGATTGGGATCCATGACCAAAAAGCCGGCCTAGGCTAGAGGGAACGGGATAGACGCGCCGCCCACTGTGACGTCCGTAGGCAGAGAAGTAGTACAGGCTGAATCCGAGTCCGAACTGTCAGCAGGATTGTCGCAGCCCCATCGCGTTCTCAAAATCCTTGCGGAGGGAGCGCGAGACACTTGAAACCTTGGTGAATTGAGACAAGGACGAGGAACGATTGTTGTATTGTGATGAGTTACTGACAAAGGTTTCATTGTTATCATGAGCCCATTACAAACTGGTCGCTTCCTTGTGATGGTCACGTTCCTCAATGACCTCACCCCCTTGTTTGTCCTCGCTAGTCGAAGCAACGCACCTCTTGTCTCCTCCATCCACGTCCACGGCAGCCGAGTCTTGACCGTGACAGTTTGCTTTGACTACAAACCTCGCCAACTTCGTTCTTGTTGATGAGACCATGCAACCTTTCGACCCCTCGTTCTCCGGTCCCTCGGTTGCGACTTCCTGAAAATTGTCTCACATTCGTCTCGCTCCTCGATACCCTTCCAACATCGATGCCAACGAAGATCTCGCATTTGAACAGGAGAGTGATTTGATGTGGATTTCAATGGC
>JANKHO010000280.1:895-28137 GCA_027627235.1 Agrocybe chaxingu | reverse complement strand
ACGCAGGACGTTCAATGCTAGATCAGAGAGTAAATAAAAGTCAGCGGAGCATAGAAAGAGGAAGATCGGAGGACAACCTTCCGTCACTTGGCCAACTCGACCGTCAGTCTTGCCCATCCGCACGATCTCGACATCTCTTATTTTCGACGCGAAATACCCTGGAAGAGGCAGGAGAGCGAGGATGACTGCAAATCCGACAAAGGCACTGTCAAGAGCAGAGTAAGCCTGCGTTCGGGAAAGACAAGATGGAAGGAAACGCACCTCCAACCAAGAACACGATACAGAAATACAATCGCAAGGCCGACATGTAATGGAATGTATACTGCCAAAGTCAGGAAATCTCTCGCTTCGCGTATGTTGAATAGGTCGGTCGTGAGGATGCTGTTGATGTTCAGACTTTGCTTTGGGGTGTCCTGGGACGAACTGAGGGTGAGTTCGACTAATAAAGATACTCTGCCGTTTTCATACATCATCGGCTCCAGAACTCCCAGTCGCACCCGCCCGCATTTTGAGAGCGCGTTCGTAAATTAGTTGGGTGAGGGCAGCTTCTATTTGAGCAACCATCCTCGTCTAGACGACAAGTAACGCTTAGTCGCGTTGACTGTGGCATCGGAGCACTTACGGCGACGTAGATGTACCACTGCAACACAATGGAAGCAACCACGGGTCCGACCAGCAGCGCCGCAATCCAAAACCAGGGTTGGAACGCGTCCTTCTGAGGACCTTTTTCGAGGTAGCTAGAAGTCGAGGATCAACGCCACGCCGGAAGAAGAAGAAAGGGATCTGACCTGAGGACTCTCTCGATCCCAAGAGGAGCAACGTAGCTCACTCCTGCGTGCGCGATCAAGAGTGAAGCAAGTTGTAACAGATCCCTCCACCAGCTCCTCACGAGAAGAAAGAAAATGTGTTCATTTTTTCTCTTCTCCGCTCTCAGGCTCTTCTTCAAAACCTGCGCTCGGTCATCGTGGTCAAGGGCCGGAAATTCGTCTTGAGATAGGGCACAGTGCGGTGCGCGATAGCCCGCGAGGATGACTGGGTCCAGGAAGGTGTAGGTGACAAGAGAGAGAACGGAGGGCAATATCTCGATTTCTTCTCGCTTGTCGTCCTCATTTTCAGGTTGAAGAGGCCGAAGGTGGTAGCGGTGCCGACACAAAGGGATTACGACACCAACAATAAGCAAAATGGCAACGTGGAGGTAGAGCAGCCTCCCCTCTGACGCGTAGTCGAGTGGGATCTTCGAAAAAGTTGCTAGCGGGTAAAGGTCGCGATACGCGTAGACAAAAAACTGGGAGAGGATGACGAGGGTAAGGTGAGTTTGAGGTTTTCTGTAAAATCTTGCCAGGCGGGCTAATGAACCATAGAGAAGTTGTAAAAAGGCGAGCGCCGTGCAATAAAGCTAAGGGTTTGTATGAGATTTCTAACCAAAGCGAAATGAAGAACAGAAAAGACGCACATACACCGCGCTCATCATCGTGTACTTCCTCCACCCACTCTCCCATTCCCTCGAAGCACATATAACGGAAATTGCCACTAGAACGGTGCATCCCGCCAACTGGGACGCGTCGTATGCATATCCCGGAGGTTGTCGTTGGCGAAGCCTTCGCGCTGTCTCTGGGGTAACTTGCTGGTTATCCGTCCTTTTTATTCGCAGTAGAAATAAACTGAGGACATTGAAGCATTGAATGACAAGAGATACTGATACGAGAGCTGCCGGAATGTAATTCCTGTGGTGGTCGTGTGGAAGGCAGATTTCATCAATTTCCAGTCCGTCACCAAACTTGAACAAACTTACACCAGTTCTTCGCTCTCACCAGTCCCTGTGAGGCCCAGTACGCTCGCCATGATGCAGAGGGGATAAAATCGCGACCCTCTGCCCATCTTTATGTACCACGGCAAGTTTGGAGTTTGTTAGCCTCGGTTTGATGTAATGATTCGCTTATCAGATAATTTATGGGATCAGTGGCGGAATCTGATTAGATTTCCGCTTATCATTCGGTCCCAGAGTCCGAGACACGAAACTCAGGAACCGGTGCACGTCTTGGAAGCCGGAAAAAGGCAGAATAACGACTGTAAGCATCGTGTATTTCTTCCAACAGCAGGGTCGAGATATTTCTAGCACAGCTCTCAAAGAAACGGAAAATACCAAGCCGCCTTCTGCATTGTATGTAGTTGGAATGTTGAATGCTCGAAAATGGTCGAAACACAACCTGGAAAGTGATCCGAATGTTGATGTCGGCAGCGAAAATGAATGCCGGCACTTGTGACAACAGTTAGGCGCCCACCCAGTACTCAAGCATTGAGTACCCAAATCCAAGGACGTCGATCAGTGCCGAGTGGATCAGGCAGAGTGCCAATTGCTTTCCAGAGGCCCATGTGCTCAAGAATTGAGTAAAAATTTCCCCGCACACGGATTTCCCTTTCTTTCTTTCTTTTTCTCGGACGACTTCGAACGGACCGGATACTAGTAATGCGGGGGAGGCGAAGAGTTTTATGCCGTACTGCTGAGTTGATGGATCGCCCCTACGAGATTATCGAAGAAATAGGCAGGCCTCGGGATATACAACTCGTCGTCTAGACGAGGGACGTCCTAATCTTGGAAATGGACGCTAAGGATTTTCATAAAACCCTCCTATCCATCACCTCACTTCCTAGGCACACCAAGGTCAACTGATATGTAGGATGCCCGGGCGGCGGGGTCCGATACTATCTTCCTTGGCCGCCGTCAGGCGCTCATACTGCTCCATATCCCAAGCATCGTAGATGGGGTATGACACTACGTATTCCTCTATAGGCATAAGGACGTGGACGGTGGTACGCATGATGCTCGCCAATTTTCCAACTCAAGCTTGACTTCAGTCGGGCCGGGTTCAGTCAAAGTATGTGCAAGAGGAACGTAGTATTGAATGCCAGTAGGAGGACGCTGTCCTCCGACTAGATAGTTCACAGGGGTATATAATTTCTTATTAACAGATACTTTATTCAAACCCTCGCGTTCAGCGAATAATTCGATTGCAAAACGGACATACACCTGTGCTGGTTGGTTGCCCGACGACCATGGCCATATGCCCTCTTACGGGTGTGCTAGGCTTCGCAGATAGCAAGTGCCCGGCACATGCTCGTCGCGGGCCAGCTGCGGGGATCGTATAACACTGAGTTGTCCTTCTCTCCTTCTCCACGAGTATAAAAGCCAAGCGCGTCTTCGCTACGGATACCCCATGATCTGGCTGAGCGTACGAGAACCACCCAACCAGCCCCACTGCCATTATTTTGACGCCGTCTTCGCCACAATCTTCGTGGCTGTGCTGTCCTAAGCGCCGACGGGGATTCGAACTCCGTCACCGAAACCAGTCTCGTCGAAGGGCCCGTCGCGCCAGGATGCAGCCGCAGGAAGATCTCTCCAGTTGAATGGATCTAGTGTAGCACCACCTGCCAGTGCAGTTGGGCTTTATTGTAAGGGATCTACCTCGTACTCCTCGAGTGACGTTAATAAGTATTAGTCCCGTTCTCCGCAAAAGGCCACTACATTTCACCCAATGTTGTTATTTATTTTTTATTTTTTGAGAAAATGTGCTACTTCGTTCAGGCTATGAGCGGCGCCAGTCAGCAGGGACATCGCTACCAACTTCTCTGCTCTGAGTTGGCGAGGGTTTCCCTTCCACTCGTAGTTTTACAAACATTAAGGTTTATTTTCTTTGTCTTTTAAGTGTCCCAAGCAACTTTCTCTTCACTCGCCCCCTGACTGAAGGATTCGGACCCCCGGTCCCCGGAACGGACTTGGAGACAAGATAAGATCTAATATTAATTCTTACGCGAACGCCAAGCATTCTCACCGTCGACGAGGCAACATTCCTGCACCTTCTCCTCCCCCCTTTCATCAAGACCAAGATGGCTGTAATATCCCCCACGACCATCAACGACCTACCGATTGAAATTATGTGTTGTCTTCAGCATTCTTCATGACGAACTCAGGATTGGCTACAGCGAACCTCCTATTTCTGACCAAGACTGCAATGATGAAGACGAGGAGAATGATGATGAGGCAAGTGTCCAGGAAGGAAGTGAGGATGGGGACTATGAAAGGGATGTGGACGCAGACATTGAAGGTTCTGATGCAGGTGAGTTACCTCTACGGTAATCCTCGCGCTTTTCTCCTCAAATTCACGTTTCGGTGTTTGCAGGATCTGAAGACGAAGACAGCATAGGGGAGGATCTTCGGGACCCGGCTTCGTTCCCCATATCCGTCGCCTGTGTTTGCCTGCGCTGGTGGAGCATTCTCAAGGGGTTTCCCAAGTTTTGGACACGCATTGCCATCGACATTGGTCACCAGTCGTTCACGCGCATGTTGGACACGTTGTCGTTTTCGGGAACTCTGCCTTTATGTCTTCTGGTCTTCCACCGTCAGGAGACAACTCTAGACGCAGATACCGAGAAGCGTCGAATGGAGGCTGTGATGGAGAGACTGGCACAGCGCCCCAAGCGATGTTTTTACCTCAATTTCGACATTCGTTTTTCCAAATCGCTGCCTCATCTTTCTACTGTGATGGCCCTCATTTCTCCTAAAGTGAACACTGTCAAGCTCATTTCTCGGGAAGACAATTGCCGGAACGACGTCTCCCCCCACCCACCCGTAGCTTCACCGTCCAACGGGTTTCCGAATCTGAAGACCCTCTCGCTAACCGTCACCATGTTTATGTCGATGTATCGACTTTCTCCCGAGTGGTGGAAGGCGTTGGACGGTGAAGAATTTCTCCACCTCACCATCTCTAGTTATTCTTTTGGGGCGGACGGCACTGATATTGATGTCTTCGACTTCCTCTCCGCCATTGTGGTCACAGGAGGGATTGCTGAGCTCGAGTTAAGTCACCTTTCCCTGGCGTCACCTCAAGAGGCAGACAAAGACAAGTATTCCGGGAAAGACAGAGACCTCGACGTGTCTTCTTTGTCACTGACGAAATTGTCAGGTTATCTGGTGTCAACCCTCTTCGATTTCCTCTCCATAACCACCGATTCTACCACCATTACGTCCTGCAATCTGAAAGGGACATTCAAACGTTTCCTATTCCTCTTCAATCTCATCCTAGTCGATATGCCCGTCACCACAGATATTCGGCCTCTGCTCTTCCACTGGGGTGGTAGGTGCCTGAGCGTCCGAAACTGTTCCAGTTTCGATGATGGGCTACTGGAATTCCTCTCCAAGGACGTCGTCTGGGGCCATAACTCGCAAGACGGGGGATCCAAGCCCGAATTTGCAGCATTTGACGCGACCGAGTTCAACATTCGTGATTGCGAAAACTTTACGTTCAGGGCGCTGAAGGGGATGGTGAAGGGAAGAAATAAGGCTGCACCTTCCTTGAACTTCCTGCGGCGCGTCGAGGAAGTCACGGTGTGCGGACGGGCCCCGACCATTACGGCAGAGGAAGTCCAATGGTTTGAGAGTAACCTTCGCGTCGCATTGTTTCCCGTAGCTATATAACCTTTTACCCTCCAATAGCATCGTAACCCTCCAATAGCATCGTGGACCCTTAGCTCTAATGATTGTTGTCACGTCCAAGGGAACGCACTTCGATGCGAAGGTTTACGCCTCGCAGGAAGAGACTTTTCGACATCCCACGCACTCTTCCGAGACATTCAGCATCACCTCAGCCGATCAATTTTCCACTTGCATTCTACTGATTGTCATCCCTGAGCGACGATCTCATAAAAGCTGCGCCGCCATGACTCCACGTATTGCTCGCCATCCCCCTCTTTCCCGCCTTCTGGTGCTCGGTCTACGGCGAATAACCGACGCCAACGATGGGCATGGCTTCAACCCCTGAATCCTCTACTCGTATTCTTCATCAGCCAATAGGTATCATAGGCGCTGGCGTCGCAGGTCTCATTTGTGCGCACGTCCTTCTCGAAGACGGGTTCACAGATGTCACACTGCTCTCGCGAGACCGCTCAGTAGGCGGAACATGGGCGCGAGAACGCATTTACCCTGGGCTCCATATCAATAAGTACGGGTGTCACCCCCTTTCCAGCTTTCTGGTCGTGAACTGATGGACATACTGTGCCTCCGTACAGTGTCCATGGCGAGTACCGTTTCTCAGCTCTCAGTATGCCACCACCAGCAGATCCAGAAGAGGGTGGGGGCCGTCTATCAGGAGAAGACATACGCGACTACGCAGAACGCTTCACTGCGCAGTTTCTCGAGGGAAAGGCGAAGTTCAAATTCCGGACGGAAGTAAGGAATGTTGCTCGTGGAACTGGGGAAAAGGAAGGGTGGGATCTGCTGGTGGAAGAGCTGGGCACGGGTAGGAAGGAGACGGTATGGTTCGCGAAGATCATTCTGGCGAGCGGGGTGAGTGTTCTTTCGTTCAAATTTGTTCTTCTTGCTTACCCCATGGTTTTAGGGTTGCAGTGCTCCTTCTGTCCCGCCGGCGTTATCCCAGAAAGCCGCCAACGAAGTAGGGTACAGAGGCATCGTGGTGCACTCCACCGAGTTCGCTTCTCGAGTGGGCGACATCCTCGCCGCCGTTGCGCCAATATCAGAAAGCAAGGACGCAGAGGATGGGGTTGCAGTGGTGGGTGGTGGCAAGTCCGCACAAGAGTTCGTTCCATCGTTATTTCCATACGGATGTTCGGGTTCTCATCAACATGCTTGGCACCAGTATCTGCACTCATCTTGCGAACCAGGGTCGCAAGGTGACGATGGTCTTCCCCGACGTCGAGCCTTTCGTAGGTGGACCCAAGCCTTTGCCTGCATTCCTGAGGCAAAGCCGGTAAGCAACATTGCTAGGATGGCTTTCACGCGTTTTCTGATGGGCAACCCAGGTTCATAGCCGTTCTCACCCCTCATATCGTTCTCAAGACTCGCCTTGAGTGAGCCCATCTTCTTTTCGTTTAATTTCTTGCTTGACGGTGCTTTTAGGTGGTTCCTGCACCAAACTTCCCTTGGAAGTACATTTGTCCATTGGTTCTTCAAGAAAATCCAGACCTTAGCCGTAAGTCCTCGCGTGCCCACAACGACCGTTTCCTCGATCACTAAATCCGAATTTATCAGGCTGACGCTTTCGCTCTGCCGCTCGACTCACCTCTACGTTCTAAACACAATGTTTTCTGGTGCATTCGTCTGAGCGACGAGGGTGTTCCTTTCGCAAAGGGCTTCCACGCTCTCGCCGACGCAGGGAAGATCGGACTCGTTGCGCCAGCTCATGTTATAGGCTATGCGCAGGACGGAGAATCTATTCGTGTCGACAATGGAACGTCGATCAAGGCGAAAGCTGTCGTTCTGTGTACGGGCTACAAGAGTTCATGGGAGAGCATATTTACGCGTATGTATCTTTGCGAGTTCATGGTAAAGTTTGCCGACTTACCGGACTTACTTTCCATTTCTTAAGCGGAGGTAGCGAAAGAAATAGGCATCGACAAGCACCTACCCACCACCGACCTAAAGACCACTTGGGACTATAAATCCCTCCAAGGCGGCCCACCTCTCCGTGCAGAGCACCAAGACGAAGCGTTAGTAACCTCCATCCACCGTGGAATTGTGCCCGCAAAGAACCTCCATAAGCGCGACTTCGCGGTTGCTGGCGCTTTGGTAAGTGCGACATTCCGCGGCAGAGCATGCATCTTCGTGTCGGGTTGCTCACAGTAAATTTAGTTCTCGGCCAACCCAGGATACACCTACGAGGTCGTCGCGCACTGGATCGCGTCATATTTCCGCGAAGACAAGATGCGCTTGCCCTCTTCGACGGAGGAGGCTATCGTGCTTGCGGAAGAGCGCTCAGCGTGGATGAAGGCTCGGTTCCCTAATATGCTTGGATGGGTTAATGAGAGTTACAGCGGCTCGTATGATTTCTGGACGTGGGTGCTCCTCTCTTTCCTAGCATTCACGATATCTGATCCAATTTTGAACGGGTAGATGGCCACAAGCAGCAGATGAACTCCTCGAAGACATGTACCTTCCAAGTATGCGAAGTGGTGGCAATTGGATAAACTGGGTCTTCAAGGTCATCAACCCCAAGGAAATAGCGAACCTCACAGAGGAGCGACGGGTGAAACGGCACTTTGATAATTGGGCCCGATAGAGGTGCCAGTCGTCGAAGTCATTAATGCTTGATATCACACTCATGCTTTGGTCAATCCAAGTAGTTTTCCGTAGCTTCAAGATACGAAAGGAACACGATTGGTCCGCTAAGGCAGATCCTTAAAAATATTCAGCAACCGCTCGAAGTTGGGTGTGCCAACACCTAGAGTAAAATTAAGCGCCGGGACTAGTCCTATTTTGGAATTAACCGACCTGTAACTGGATCCCATCCTTTCGTACTAGCAGAAGTGCACAGTGAGGCCTGGATAAGAAGCGGTGCAGAAGAAATAAGCAAGACACCTACGCAGAGAATCCAGTCGTATCTATAACATCAGAAAATTATCAGTTTGTGGTATGAACCATATTAAAGTCAGACGGCGTACTGCATCCAGGATTGGTCCCAGTCGTAATGTCGTTAAAGGCCGGGGCGAACACTGGGTCATATATCTGCAAACAATCGATGTCAACCTATGCCTTATCTTCCGCGACTAATCGTACGTACAACAGGATTGATGAACCCGACAGGACCTTTACCCATCGCGATTCGAGCGTCGTTGATGAGAGTAATGATGGATCCAAAGACAGGTGCGGAGGCGGAGGTCCCGAAGACCCGACCAAATTCCCCATTGACAGCTGTAATCGTTGTGAGTTATTTTGCCCGAGATATAGCGATGGGGGATGGCTTACCGATGATATAGTTCGCTCTGTGCAAGTGTGTCTTGAAGTCAGAAATAGCAATCGATGAACGAAAGGTCGACCCACCCATTAGCAGCAACATCAGGGAAACCACGCGCATTTCCAGAGTTATTGAACTGCCCGGGAGCGAAAGGAGAGGGAGTAAGATGGGCATCAATGTAAGCATTTACGGCGTTGGTTTGGTACGAGGGCATCCTTCAATACACGCCAGCTTGTAAACTGTAAGGCGAGAACAGAAAATGCTCGACTCACGGGAAGATGTTGGAGAATCCTCCTCCTGAGAAGATGACCTGCATACAAGCTGACTCAGGGTCGTTCACCGTCGCGCCGGGGTTGACCTGAGTAGCACCGACAGCGGTGACGAAAGGGCAGCTCGACTAGACAGAAGAACGTTAGTCCCTCTCCCTGAAGCTATATATTTGCAGATGGGAAAACGTACTGGGAATTCCGGATTGAACAGCCCAGTTGTATAGTCGCTCTCATTATCTATGGAACGAGCTCAGCAACCAGACTTAGATTTAAATGGGCTAAGGCCAATGCTCACGGTCTGCGTCTAGGCATATATTGTCGAAGCCAGCGACACCGTTGTCGCCCGAACTGTAGACAACTGTCGTGCCCATCATTCCGAGCTACAGGCATCAAGAAAGAGATTTAGCGATGAGTTAGCCGGGGAGAGTTGGGTAGAAAAGTCACCTTCGCATATTCTTGACACTGCCTAGTCGCGTATTTGACAGAAGCGGTCGCTTCGTCCTGACCGTAGGAGATGGACACGACGTTGGGAGGGCGAATTATGCCGCAAGACTGAGGTGCTGTGAGACAGGCGTCAAGGAAGATGCGAGGAAAATGAGATCGAGATCGAGTGGCTTACAGCCGGCAGCGTCTGGGTAGATTCCATCCTGTATACCGGGTCAGTTAGAAAAGGAGGAATAACGCCTGAATATTGAATATGCATGGGCGAACCTGAGCCGGATCATCTCCTCCATCAAAGGTACAGAACGGCCCGTCGACGGCGTCGAGCCAGTTATCAAATCCTGCACCTGTGCGACGCATTTTTGGTGAAGACCATTGAGCAAGGTTTGCGAATTCAAAATTACCTTGTGAAAGGTCTCCCGTCTGGAGAAGCGTTACAGGTTGCGGATAGACCAGGCCCATGGCATACTGTAAGTCAAGGTCGCTTTCTCCGTTGAAATCGAAACCTCGCTGAGTATCTTGGACGACAGCTAGAGAAAATAAATTAAATTAAGGTTGTTACAACGGAAACATGGGAATCTAGACCGACCGCCGTCGATGAGAACTGTTTCCGGCCTCACACCGACAAGGCTGGGAGAAAAGTTTCTGAAATGTGCTTTAGCAGCAACTTTAGAGGCACTGGAACGAAGATCTATACCTGAAGAACATATCCAAATCTCCAGGTAGGTAGGCCTGTGGTGTAAACTCGACTGTATCATCTTTAGTTCCCAAAGTAGACAACACGGAAACATCAGCCTCACCTACACCAAATGTGTTCTTGCCAGTCGCCACCAGTGTGTAATTGATGTTATAGAGCGCTCTCAGGCAATCTAACGTGATGATCTCGTTACAGTTAGCCAACGATGGGGTGACAGCAGCATCAAAATCGAGGTATTTCGGCCCATTTCCGGGAGAAGGTCGCCCAAGCCTACTAGCGCGCTTGTTGCGGTTTGGAGCAGGACGATGGTTGAAATGGACCGTAGGCTTTATCAGATCAACGTACTTCTGTATCTGAACGGGTACAGAGTAGTTGTGGCAGCCTGACACGCTCATCAGCCCAGGCTCGGAAAAGTGGTGGAGATAGTCACCTATCTGCTCAGCTCCGGACGGATGCGTGTACAAATGATACTCCGCCTTCAGGAGGCTTTCGACCTCCAAGACGGTCACGTTGACATGAATCCACGCCTTGTTCGATGAGAGACGAAGTCGCTGAGGGGCGAGTCCTGCATCAACAAGCCAATCGGTGACGGCAGAAATGGTCTCCCGACTCGGGGCGAAAATGTCGACAATTTCCTGGGGAGTGAAGTGCCTTCCATACTCCAGAGAGCTGGGGAGAGATACCGACATGAGCATGTCCTCGAGTTTATGCAGGTTTTGTTGCGCGAGACCGAAACGCATGGGGAGTATCTTGCTGGACTCGAGGCGACGGGTCAACGCCCAGCCACGGGGTTCCGCTGCCCTCTTTTCGTGTAGGACATGGGTCGAGTGGGGTGCAGGTGCGGCGATGGCAGCACCTATGAGCACCAGAAGGAGGAATACGGTATACATCCCGACGAGGAATGGAGCGCGTTGTCCGCGTCCCCCACGTCGCAATATTTATGGAGGCGAGGCGGTCACAAGGATGCCCTAATCGCGATCCACTTTCTCTGCATCCGAGGAGAAATCATTGTAGGGCTCTATCTTTGGAGTCCTTCTGAACGAGCATCGTATGCGCACTGAATGCGTGCAACCTGAGCACATGGATCCTCCAGATAGTACAAGGTACTGGGGAAGACCGCGTATTAATAGCTCGTCACTTACAAGTGGCGAGCTAAAAGTAGCCCTAGACCGGTATCAGGATGACCTGTAAGACGAGATGTGGCGTCAGCCAGTTTTTAGTACAACGCAAAGAAACAAAGCTTCGAGGATATACTTAACTAGTGCAAGACAGGTCCTGAAGCTCCAGAAGTCTTGATGATTCAAAAGCTCTCCAATTTGATGCATGGAAATTATGGCAATCTCCCAATTGAAGCCTGTGTGAAGTGCGCCATTGGGTTATAAGAACTGTGCGATACGGTGAGATATACTGTGACGGTGAAAAGTTGGCCGGGGACCCCAGATATGAGGTGGAAGATGCCTGAATGAGAGTGAGTGGACAACTTGCTGACGGAATTTGGACGCAAGTCAGAATTTTCGGTGGCGCCAGGAGCATCGCTGCATAAGGTACCAATCGTACTCATGCTCTGAGCGCCACAAATATAAGTTCATGTCACCATCTAAGTGCAGATTTTGATGACAAGTCCCAAGAAGTAGCCCTGATACAGCAGAGGTAAGTATATACATTTTCGAGAGCATCATATCCCTTGCGGTCCGCATCCAATCCATCGTCCTCTTCACCAGGTTCTCGTGTTCTTCCTGCAATAAACAATCTCAAGGCTTCCAACGTGAATGCACTGCAATCGAAGATACTAAGCGCGTTCAAACGCTGCTTCGGTGTCGTCTGTGAGCCAGCAGAGTAGGGAATCATCGAGGACAGGGGAGGAAGTGGTCGTCAGGTCCTTTCCTGACCAGACGTTCAGGATTTGTCGCATGTTTGTGGATGAAGTTAAGGAAATTCCCTCGAAGAAGAGGAAGTCCCACTGCATCTCTTCTTTGAGAAATGGAAGGTCACATAACTTGAAGGTGATTCCCGAGGTACGTCGTCCAATGTCAAAATGATGGCAGAGAGGCTTGAGGACGCGAAGTGAAATGTTGTCGAAAGTCACGCTCAGCGGGAGAGATGGTCGCTCATCCATAGGTCGAGCAGCCGGGATCGGTGCGCTCGGTGCGTCGTTTTCGTTACCATATTGGGGGGAAAGGGGAGTTGAAGGAAAACCTTTTCTGAAGAAAGGCTACAGGGGAATGTACGGAGAATTCTGAGATATTGTGAACCACGCGTCGACACGGTCCGTGAACCAGGAAAGCTCTTCTGCTGTAAGGGCATAATTGTCCCCACACACAAAAAGCGTGTTGATGTATGCGAAGTCGTCATCCTCCTCCTCTGAGACCTCACTGGAATCCCGTTCGCGCGTTCTGAGTCGAATCAGCTTCCGCAATTTCTTCATCGTAAACGAATTGCAGTTTTCAATCTCGAGGCTTCGTAAATGCGGCGCTTGACACGGGTCCCGGGCAAGCCAAGATAGCAAGGAATCGTCGAAGCATGGGCAATTTTTGACCTTAAGCTCTCCGCCGACCCAGGAAGTAAGGAGTCCACGAAGGTCTGTCGACGCCGGGATGTTTTCTAGTGTGAGGAAATAGCACCAAACCACGCTCTCGTCTGGTACCGCTGGGATATCACAAAACCTGAACTCGACCGACTCGTCCTCGAGTGGGAAGCGGTCGAAGTATGCTGACAGGAGAGGCGCGGAGACGTTTTCGAAGAGGAGCGTATGGGTCGAGAATGGGTAGGAATATGTGGGTGGTTCCAATGTAGGTTGCTCATCGTGTGGCCCTTGTATGACGAGGTCGCGCAAGGTGGTGTAATTTGGGCTCATTTGTTCAAGACAGTCCAAAAAATCGTCCACTGTGAAGGGTTCGTTGAAGGCCCCGTTCTTGTCGTACTGGAATATATACCTTGAAATTACGAGGCACATTTTGTGGCTCGCGAAATTCTCCCCTCGTCCTTCAAACATTCTTGCGAACGACATGAGTATGAAGGCGTCAAGGCAGAGAAGCTTGAGCGATCGATATTGGACAGGCGGTGAGAGGCTCGAAGGTGGGTCCAATGAAGGATTGACGGCGACCAAGGAAGAATGGGGGTTGTCAGCTGCTCGTACTGAAGTGAGCACCAATGTGCGAAGATCCCAAGGTTTGTACTGGAGGAGCAAGGAGCAAGGAGGGAGTGAAGTTGGGTACATCGCTTCAAACACAATCGATGTACAACGCTTGATGTGGGGTGTGCACGCAAGGATTAACGCTTGAAATCGAGATAATTCCAGTAGGACTGCATCGCGTTGCAAGTGGAGATCGTCGTGCTCGGGATTAGGGAAGGGCGACGAGTTGAATACGAAAATCTCGAGTGGCAGGTCCTTCGACCAGCGAAGGGAGTCCAGCATCCGAGTTGGGTCTTCACGAATATCAAAAATTACTCGGTCCCAGAACATCGCATGGGTTGAGAGGACGTTCAGCCAGTGTTGGCAGACCTTCGCTTGAGCGTGGGGGAAGAGTGTCAAGCTACGAGGGTCTTTGTCCGCCCATTCTGTCTTGCTGAGGATGTCGTCCGCGGGTGTATCAAGAATTACACGCATTTTGCAGACTTCTTCGCGGCTTTTCTTGTAGAGGAAGAAGAAAATTCGTGAGAGCAGCTCTATTGGAAGGTCGTGAATCGATGTCATCCTGGCGACTGGAAAAAGGTCAGACTCGTGAAAAACGCTGGAAACTAAACCTGGCTTTACATTATCCAGTTATGGACAGAAAGGTGAATGCTGGCACCTGGTTGCTGATCGACAAGTAAGACGGTGTAGTGGTTTCGGTTCAACGTTGCACACTTGGTTGATCAGCCCAGGAGAAAGGCTTTTTTTGGGACGAGCATTCTCACCCCTGGGCAAGAACGGCTACCAAATTCGAGTAAGAGGAGCGAGTGTGTACAACAGGGTATCTTGTTATTTAAAACAAAAAATGGTCTCGCATAAACCTAAAGTTCTCTACATCTGCGTGACGACATTGCTAAACGGCACGATGCAGTCCTTGAGACCGAAGATAACCCTTCACTATCTGATGGAGTTCGGCGTCGGCATCAATCCTAAGGCAAATTGAGTGTACTTATGATCAAAGTAAAAGCAGAATCAAAAGGACTCACTCTTCGGTCTTACGACGGTTCGGGCGAAATACCCTCCGCAAGTGCTTCCTCAGGACGCCATCCACGACAAGATAATTGTGCTGCAGCTTTGGCGACCTGAATATCATGAACGACATCTGGGGCTCCAGGTCGGTGTCATATAGTAACGCCCATGTATGAGCCTCGATTCGGCTTTCCGGGAGGTCGAACTTGGGAAGGATGGGTATAGTCCAGCACTTTGCGTCACCCAGGTACCGTGTCCCGTGTGCAAATGCGAAGTTTGGATCGTTGAACTCTTCATCAGTGATTGTAGGAACCAGCTCCCAGCCTCGTGCCGCGTACTTCGCGTGGGCACTGGCTTGTCTCGGCTCTTCGGGAAGGTAGAGAAGGGTGCGTCGTTCGTTAAACGTCCCTCGCGGGTAGAGGCTGTAGGCTTTTTCGTGCGTGATTACGTTCATGACGCATGCTACACGAGGTGTCAAAAAGCTGTTTAATTTTACGAATGCAACACGCACTTGAATGAAAGTTCAGAATCATATCCATCGGGGAAAGGTTCGCCGTGATCAGTTGGACCTTCTGGTCCACTTTCTTGAAATTGAAGACGTGAACTGCACCAAAATACCCCTTCGGCGTTGCTTCCAGGAAGTGGCTATCCGAGAACTTCTCTTCGTCCCACCACGGTTGGTGATTCAATGCGGCATCCAACGTGTCAAGCCCTTGTTTTGGGACATATTCGTACCCAATACCAGCCAGCCACAGAGCAATAGTCTTCCTTTTGGGATGATCAATGTAGATATCCAGATCCGAGTCCGGATAAAATGAGCGGTCGAAGAACTGAAGTGCAGTGGATCCTGAAATGATCATCCCTGTTGCCGCCTGAAGGTGGCGGAAATGTAGGATCTCCTCTGGAGAAAAATATCGCCCCAAGACGCATTCTATACGAAATGTCCGTCGAATGTAAGAAGAAACAGCGGCATAGGTGTCTCTACATGTCCGGGAGTAACGCAGTAGGTCTGCAGCGGGGAGGTTGTCCAGGAGGCTATCGTCTGTCGTCGCAGGTCTGCTCGTGATTAAGATTTACGATTGATCCGGGGATAAAGTTATCTTACAGCATTGTCGTAGGGTTCCTAGAAATTCAAGCAAGAGATCTCGAAGATGTGGCGATGGTGGTGGTAGATTACAAGTCGAAGTGGCTAGCCAAGTCGGTCCAACACCATTACGTCGTGACTTGAACGAGGTCACGCGTCCAGACTCATAAAAGTACTTGTGCGGTGTGGGCCATCGCGTGGCGTGGCAAGACGAGTCCTTTTTTGTCCAGGTCCCGGCCCAACTGAAGGACGTGGTTGTTGTCTTCCTGAGGCGATTCCTCGCGAACGCTCTAATTTTCCCTCACCCCCTCCTTCCACTTCGAATTATAATCCTTGCCAGAACCGCCAGCCTCTGTTCCTCTCCCCTTAGCCGCCGAAACGCGCGGAGTGGAGGTGATCTCACAACGTTCAGAGTTCTGCATTTGACCTGCAGCATACCTTTGCGACCGTCAAATCTCGGTGCGTTCAACCAATGATTCGCTAGTAGGACCCGTCAGATAGAAAACCCTATATAGCTTAGTCGATTCAAGCGTAAATTTTACCGAAATATAAGTATTGTACACAAGGCATATTTGGAGGAAGGAATCTGAAGAGAGGCCAAGAGAGGTAGAGTAGAGCCGATGCGCACGAACGCGACGTCGTCATTCAGCTTGCGAATGTGGCGTTCCTTGAGAAGCTCATAGTAGACCTTTCCAGAGAGCATGACGACACGCTTCGCCTTCGTCTTCTCTGTGAGAGGGTCGGCGAGGACGGGCTGGAAACGTGTTCCGCATTCGATTTCGGCAAGAGAAGACGACGCGGCCTACGGGTTTGAAACTGAGCCAAGCAGACATTACGAAAAGTGAAGATAGAAACATACGGATAAGCTTAGGAGGCCCTTAGGTCCGGCAATGATCAATGGTTTGCGATAATTCCGACGCATCTGGCGCCTCAGCAGGTGGAAATACTGGGCCGGGGTGGTCGGATAGGCAACGTGCATGTTCATATTCGAGGGGTTACATTGTCCGTCGTAGCGGTCGTTGGTGAGCTACGAAAGAATGTCAGGCCCCGCCACAAGGTAAACATAGAAAGGCGACTACCTGAAGCATCCGCTCAATCCTCGATGATGAGTGTTCGGGACCAGCGCCATCCAGGCCGTGTGGTAACATCATGACGATACCACTTTGCTTCAACCATTTAGCTGAAACTCTCCATCAGTTAAAGAGCATCAATGATAGGGCAACACTCGATACGTACTCTCTGCAGAGGACAAGAAGGTGTCGATCATGATTTGAGCACCATTGAAGAAATCCCCAAACTACGCAACAAAACAATGAGGACATCATCGACACCTGTCGTGGCTTGTGCTTACTTCAGCCTCCCAAATCGGCAACAAGTTTGGGCGTTCCCAGCTGGCACCGTACTCAAACTATCATGGATGAGATTAGTGTACGCTGCCTAGTACGCCGA
This sequence comes from Agrocybe chaxingu, assembly GCA_027627235.1. Classification (NCBI taxonomy): domain Eukaryota; kingdom Fungi; phylum Basidiomycota; class Agaricomycetes; order Agaricales; family Agrocybaceae; genus Agrocybe; species Agrocybe chaxingu. The sequence continues at coordinate 11,312 of JANKHO010000280.1, read as the reverse complement.
TGAAGAAAACGAACACCAAGGACTGCCATCTCGCTCAATGAACCTTTACACAAAGAGCGTGTCAGTATATCGATCGTAGGGACAAAAGAAAAAATCTTACTATTTGCCAGTTCTAGCTTGCCATCAGCCTTGAGTTCGTCGTTCAGCGGAACGATGACGCCCTCGGCCTTCTGATTCACAAGCATCGCGTGTCGGTGGCTGAAAGTACCTCGTCCGACGTCCTGGCCGGAGATGCGGACATCGCTGCCCTCGAGCAGGAGAGAGCCGAAAGCAAGAGCCTACATTGGCCGACGAGGATGTCAGCGTCTCTCCGAGCTTCGCATGCGGGTAACGGACCTCAGCCGTGGCAAAGTCGATTCCCTTTCCATTCTCTATGCTTGCTAATCGGTTCTTCACATGCCTATGGAGTTTGGGGTGGATTTCCTTGAAGAAATATTCGTCCGGTATAGTCATTGTTGACGAAGATCCAAGAAGCTGACTTACGAAGCCTTCGGGAACAGCGACTCTTGCCTTGCCGACCTTCTGCAAAGTCTCCTTGTCGACACCAGTAACGGGATCGTGCTCCGCTTCGGCACTCGTAGGCCAGACCATCCCCCTCCATTGCTTCTCCAACATCGAGGCAGATGGGACGTAAGATGGGACCTTCGTGAGCTCAGCTTCGAGGTAAGACTTGTACGAGTTGCGGACTGAGACGACGGCTTCGGTAGTGAGAACATTCTAAGCCTAGATAGATTTGGTAAAAGAGCGGGCACAAGATGAAGGAGAGACGAACAATGAGCTTGTGTTCATAGAGCTGAGGAATGGATTTCCTGGCGGCAATCTTCTCATACATAAGGGGGCTTGTGATACCGGGCAGATCAAGTTCGTTGTGTCTACATTGCTTATTAGCAGGATCCAAATATCAAGAGAGCATTTTCGTACCCCCTGAAGAGTTGTGAGATAGGGTACGACGTAAAGAGGATAGATAGACCTACCATCGTCTATACACCAAGAGATCCACGATGACATCCTTTCTGAAGTAGTTCCTATACCTGAACGCAATGTCCATTGCCTTTGCCACATCTTGAGATAAGGTTGAGTTTGATAGGAATTAAGAAGTAATAAAACCCCGAACGCACCTTCCGGATGGTCCCCGTTAACATGCAGGACAGGTGCGTTGATCATCTTTCCGATATCCGAGCAGTACAACGAGGAGCGGGCGTTTGAAGCCGGAGTAGTATAGCCGATGCTTTTCATCGAGGACGTCAATTAGTGAGTTGAAGGTATTGCCGGTGGAGAGGGTCAGTCCATGTCCGATGATGAATAAACGAGATAGAGGTTCTGCTCACTGATGGAGCTGCTACCGCCCAGGACGTGGCCACGCGCATACCGCAAGATGCGGTTGTTCGAACCTTCTTGCGGCGTCGAGGTGTAATTCCAATTTACCGAGGTCCCTGGTAAAGTGACACCGAGAAACGGGACGGCAATCGCCTGGATGGCATCAGGACTGTCAATGAAGTTGAGAGTCAGGACGTTTACGTCCCAGCTAACAAAGGAGTAATCTTATCTGATCCAGTTGACGTGCCAATCAGCGGGCGTGGGAAGATCTCTACGATTCTCACGAGCAAAAGACCCTGACCGGATCCAGGGTATAAATAACGAGTCAATCTACTTCGTAGGACTCGTAAATACACATTTCGACCTGCACGTATGGATCCAAACGCCAGCAGATTTACAATCGACGAGTTCGTCAACTATCTTCGAGATCTCGATCCTCAATTTCTCACGTTACGCGACCTCCCCATTGCAAAACCCAAGGATACCATTACAAAGGACTTGACCACCAATCCAAAACCTTATTCCCCCAGCTACGTTCCTCTTCTCTTCGAAAATGTTTCCAAGAAAATCATCTCGAAGTGCCTTACAGTTTGCAACCTTCAGTCAGAGTTGGTCATTTTCGATCATGCGACGTCCCACCCATCGATGAAATTTTTGGCTACTATCTATATCTCGAACGCATTCCAGAGTGGACAGATCTTGAACGTGTTCTGGAGTCATGGGAGGGCAGGGAGCTGACTGTCAAGTCGTCGGCATGCTTCAACGACTCGCTGCTAGCATGGCTCGCCGACAATCAACATTGCGCACGATATCTGAACTCCCTCAGACTCTACGACTGTCATGCCTTCTCCATTGAGGCGTTGAAGGAGTTCGTCGATACAAGAACGCAAGAGATAGATGACGACGACGAGAGGTGACGATGACGATGAAGAGCATGGTATCCGAGAATTATGCCTACAGGGAGGCGGTCAAGCCTTCGCAAATGAGGATCGGTTATGGTTAAGAGACACGTAAAATACTTTTCGTTATTAGACGGCTGACACCCCCCTCCCCCACCCCATGAAACCGAGTGTACGCGAACGAAAGAAAAATGTAGTATACGATGCTGTCACGTATGACTGCTACGGCACCACCGAAGCAGGAGGCTCATGTCCTCGTCGACAGTCCGATCTCTAGCACCCGATGGACAGTAAGTCAGAACAAATTCAAAAGAGAGAACCAGGCTCACTTTTGGGGTGATTCGTTGTCGGAAAGGAGGGGCCATAAGTAGGCTTGCAAGGCTCTGCCAGCCACGAGGTAGCTATGCCTTAGTTTGTGCGTCACTACAATAGAGAAATTCATCACAGGTTCTCGTTCGTTGTTGTATTGGAGATCCCAGCTGTTGCTTTCTATGAATGAATGAGGGAGATCGAGACCGAGGAGGGGCGGTATGGCGATAGTCCAGCACGAAGAATCGCCGACGTGTCGACCTCCGCGGGCGAAGGCGGAGGAGGGGTCGTTCAATTCTTCGGATGAGAGCTGCTTCATCATCGTCCAGCCTCGCTCCGCGTACTTTTTGCGCGCATTCTCCTGCCTGGATCCTTCCGTCGAGTAGATGAGCGACCGGCGCTCCTCGAACGTACCGCGAGGATAGAGAGAGTACGCTTTGTCGTGTGTAATGATGTTCATGACGCACGCTGGCAGAAGTACATGTCAGCTAACCATTGAAACAGAAAAGCTCAAAAAACGCACTTGAGTGGAAGTTGAGAATGATTTCCAGTGGTGCGTGGTGCGACGTGATTAACTGGATCTTCCTGTCCGGATTGTACTTGTGGAAGTTGTAGACATTGGCAACGCCTCGGCCGAAGTATCCCTCGCTCTTTGACTCAAAGAAGACGCCCTTTTCTCCGTGTTCGCAAGGTATCTGGTGCGCCAGGGCCTCCTGGACGGTCTGGTCTTCAAACCCTTTTCTCGGTACAAAAGCATATCCAATGCTGAGAAGCCACGCCACAATCGGCACTCGATAGCGGTGTTCGACGTACAAGTCAAGGTCCGAGTCGGGGTAGAACGACCGGTCGAAAAATTGAAGAGCGGTGGATCCTGAAATGAACATCCCGGTGTAAGACTGCCAATACCTAAAGTTGCCAATTTCAATAGGGGTGAAAAAGCGAGACAGAAGTCTTGAGACGGCGAAGGCTCTCTGGACGTAGGAAGACACAGCAGCATATGCGACACGTTGGGTCTTCGCGTAATTGATGAGATCCGCTGGAGACAAGCATCGAAAAAACTCATCATCTGTTGTGGCCGGCTAGGGGCAGAGGAATCAGCCCAAATTCCACAAAGACCAAAGCCATGGAGGCTCATTGAGGTCTCCTTGCATCTAATGAGAAAGTAGTAGCTCACAACATACGACAATATTGGGAAATAGTTGCTGGTTGGCGTAGATCAACTGAGGCTGAGCACAAGTGCCAGCGCGACAGCAAGGGCCGTGTCCAAGATATAGTCACGGTCAGGTGACTCGTGACAAGCGCGTTGGGGGAACAAGGTCGAATAGGTTTCTAGGTCTCGTACTCCCGCGTTGCGAAGAGAACATAGTTCATTTGTCCTGCGTACAAAAGGGAAAAGCTTGTATACACAATTTTTATTTTTTTGGACCAACCGACATCACCCTTGAGCACATCCTCGTCTACGCGATTCTGGGAACGATGACACAGGCCGTGGCAGACGCCTCCATTACGCGGAATGTGCTGCTTTGATTAAGTCGGCAGCTCTTTCTGCCAAGGCGTAAGTCGCTGCTTGACTGTGTCCAGCTGGGACGAAAGGCTGCGCAAAAAGTGTCATGACGCCGATTCAGCCGAAACGGGAGAAAGACTTACCAGGACTGAAGCATCCACAATCCTCAAGCCTGCAGCTTTCTTGAGCTTGAAATCGGGGTCTACGACACCTCCTTCTGCTCCTTTTCTGGTGATACGCGAGGTACCAACGACGTGGTAAGCAGAGCGTGTGTTGGTTCTGATGAAAGCATCCAGCTCGGCATCCGTCGCATTCAAACCCGGCTGAGTAGAATCGGCAGCCTCGATAATATAATCTTCCCAAGCAGGGGCAGATGCAAGACGGAGAACGCTCTTAACAGCTTCGCGCATAAGTGCGACATCTGTGGAATTGTCCGCGAGCAGCCCTGCATCGATGAGCGGGACGGCGAATGGATCGCTTGAATTAAGCTTGACGGAGCCTCGCGCATTGTCGCCTGGAGTAAGCAGGATTGTAGAGATACTGAGGTAATTGCCCTCAGGCGGAGTGGCTCCGAGAAGGAAGTTCTGTAAAATATATGAATAAGATGAAGCGGATACGAAAGCTGATGTACCCACTGAGACGAAGATCTCGAAGTGCGGTGAACCTGGGCCGGAAGCAGGGTTCGTGGCATTCCCGAAGATGCTGCTGTTGTCGGGTACGCGAAAAAATCCAATGTGCTGCGAGATTCCATTCGCGTAAACGCCCTGGCGGGTATCTTTCCATGTTTGAAGCGCCTCGTCCTGGAGGGCCGAGTCGCGTTTGTAGTCATCATACGTCGTGTTCGCGTCTACGCGCCAGGAGAGCGTGATAATAGGATGGTCGAAGAGATTCTCGCCGACATCTGGGAGGTCGACGATGGACTGGATGCCGTGCTCGCTGAGGTGTGATGGACTACCAATTCCCGAGTTCATAAGCACTTGGGGGGTGTTTGTGGCTCCGGCAGATAGTATGAGCTCCTTGCTAGCGCTTGCGGTGAAGAGGGTATCTAGCTCGGTCGTGAGCAATGAAAAGTGCAAGAGAAACTATTGGACGCACCTCCTCCGTTCAGGCGGAATTCGACTGTCTTGAATTCCGGAACCCTGTCCTGAGTCCCTTCGCTAATCACCCGAGACACCTGTGCATTCACGAGAACGTGAAGATTCGGCCTGAGCAAGAACTCTCGCGCAAGGTACCCCGTCGAAGAGCTGCTGCGACTTGCTGACGGACCGTCAACCACCGCTTGCGACCATCCTGCAAGGCATTAGCTTCGATACCGCGCGAATGAGGAGCACCCGACATACCAAAGCCAAGCGGCGATCCCGAATTCGTGTCCAGATTCCTGGTGAACTCTCCGCCCAACTGATCAATGGCTGCCTCGAAGCGATCGTCAATGGCCGTGGGTGCTCCAGGCAGGCTGACAGAGTTCAGACCGTCGAAGCCATGCACAGAGGGGTCGTACTGTCCGGTGGTGTTGTGGCGGTCCGACGGTGGGGTGAACTTCTCGCTCTTCTTGAAATAGGGCAGCATGTTGTCCCATGACCAGCCTTCGTCTCCTGTGAAGTTCGCATAGCGGTCAAAGTCGGCTTTAGACCCGCGAGTGTAGACCAGGCAATCTGGTGGGTGGCGTATGAGCTCGGTACAAGAGTTGTAGAGGACCTAAGCGCGACGTACTGACGGAGCTTGTCCCACCAAGCACATGGCCACGAGGGTAACCGACTGAGGCACCGTTCAAGCCTGACTGAGCTACCGTCGTGTAATTCCAGTCCCAGAGTGTTTGTGGGGTGGTCGTAGTGCACAAGAACGGGACTTGGAGGGCCAAAACCCCAGCATCGCTGGAATATTGATAGTAAATGTCGGATCTCGATATTTCAACGAATCTCACTTGCCCTGGACCCGCTTCGAGCACGAGCACGTTGAAGTTTGGGTTCTCGGTGAGCCTATTCGCGACGACGTTACCAGCAGTGCCACCTAGAGGAGCCAAGAATAAACAGGCCGCGACGATACGAGCTGTGGCGAACGCACCTCCCACAATGACGAAATCGTAGTTGGTAGTTGCGACGTGGGGAAGGTCGCGCCCACTCAGAATCACAGCGCCGCTGCTGTGAAGCAGGCTCAACACGTGAAGGATTGCAAGCTTGTATAAGAGGCGCATGAGGGAATCCGCTGGAACAGTCGACTTCGCGGTTGAGGTCGTAATATATCCTCACCGCTGCATTGTTATATACCTTCTGATCTTCGAGCCCATGCTCTATTACGAATCACTTCTTCTCGGGTATGGAAGTGAGAATCCTTTGTAGAAGGTCTATGACGAAGAAGGTTCTGAATAGCCCTGACTTCGTCGCGGCCCGGTGACAATCTCCCACGTTAGAAAGGAGTCGCGTAGGCGGAGGCGGAAAGAATCAAATTGGAAGAAAGTTCCTGTAGCAAAATCGGTAAAACGTAGGCAGCAGAAGCTACCAAGTGCACTTCACGATGGACAGAGAAATTTTTGGGCTTGGAGGCGTAGGTAGTCAACCCCGCGGCGCAGCTCTGTCAAATGAACCAAAATTATTACCCCAGGATTCTCCGTGCCAGGGATGGCGCCATAGCATCCCTCCCCTCGAATTTCGTTGACGTTGAAGTAATTGCCAAGAAGAGTCTGACAAACGATGACATGTAGTCCGCGCTTCCCGACGGACAAATCCACACCCGTTTTTGATTCGTACCCCGGTCTGTTACCTGAATTTGTCAAAAAACATGTCTCGGCACAGTGAACTCGGCCGGGATTACAATGGAATAGATAATTTTCCTGAGAGTTGACTGCTGCAGTTCGCCATCCCTTTAGAGAGCTATTATGTTTTCCGATCATTCGAGGATTTGGGGATTTAATATTTACCACTAACACCCTTCACGATGCTCAATTGCATAATTGTCGTTGTAGCACACGAATAATACTATTTGGTAGTAAAGAGCCGATGCGTATCCTCAATCCGGACTACGAGCTGCCAACTTCTTGGCACAGACACTTCCAAGGCGACAATGTGGCGTCTGTTCCCTAATGAGGGAGTGGCGACCCCTGTTGTCTGAAAACCTCCGATACCGCTCGTTAAATTCGAGGAAGCGCTAAAAATGTACTCACGCATTGCTTGGCTTTCCATGGCAATATGAACGACAATTCAAAGTATGGGGTCCTTAATACATATATATCCAATAACATACCTGTCGAAGAAGATAGTCCTTTGGCGAGTCGGCTACTAAGCGCCCATCAAATCGCTCCAGATGGTACATCGAATTCAATGCTAGAGATCCCTTTACCTTGATTATCCCTGAGTCCGACTCATCGACTCACAGCGGTCATTGTACAATGAGCAACATTATTTCTTTGACTACTTATTGTCCCTCTGAGCCGGACGGCATCCTGATCACTTTCATTGTATCTCAGGGTCCCTCCTCTGTCCTATACGCTCACAACGATTACACGAAAAATCTATCCGACACACCGAGAGTCCTCTTGGCTACTCTTAACGTTAACCAGCAGTAAGTATGGGTGCTACGATTATTTAAGCTCCTTTTGTTTGTTCTCGCGTTCCTGCGTCAGATTTTCTATTTCTTTCAGATCAATTACCTTAAAGACCCAATTGAGCCAGTTGCCGCCACTCCTCATGCCCGGTAGATACATATCATTCAGCAGCTCATCCGCAGCTTGAGGCCAGCTAGAGCGCATAAGCGAAAAATCAATACGCTTTCCTCGAACGTAATGAAGAAACACACCTCCAGAAATCGAAGCTAGTGCTATAACTTTCATTCATCCAGGATATCATATCCGGGAATCGAACCTTCATCCAGTGAGCCTTCTCTTCGGCCTTCGCTATCGCTTCTTCGGTAGAGGAGGGAAGATGCATCTTGTCGCCACGGAAATAAGATGCTATCCAGTGAGCGACGACTTCATTTGTGTATCCTGGGTTGGCAGTGAACTGTGAAATAGCGTGAAAAACAAAATCAAATTACATCTGTCCCAAGAACCCACCAGCGCTCCTGCAATAGCGAAGTCGCGTCGTTCGATATTCTTTGCGGGAACAATCCCGCGATAGATCGAGGTTGTCCATTCTTTATTCTCTGGCTTCAGCACGGGCGGGTTTTTGAGAGATTTATAGTTATCCCAGGTGGCCGTTACGGTGGTATGTGGCGCATGGCGGTTGATTCCCAACTCCTCCGCCATCTCGGCTGGAGCGTCGAAGACAAATTTCATTATTGAGGAGAGACAGGAGCCGACAATACTTACCGGTGAATATATTCGACCAAGAGGACTGGTACCCAGTCGCGAGGACGACGGCCTTGGGCGAAACGATCGTACCGTTGCTCACAACGAGGGATTTGCCATCTTTAGAGTATCCCTCGACCCGAGCCGGCGAAATAACGTCAATGGCGCCAGCATTAACGAGTGCGTGGAAGCAGTCGGGACGATAATTCCCGTCGTCGCTGAGGCGAATCCCCCAAAACATGGGATGGGTTCTTCGCAGTGGCGAATTCTTGGGAACTTGGAAGGCGTCAAACTAATACCCAGAGCAGGTGAATTAATTGAGGAAGCCTAAAACAAAACAAGTGTGCGAATGACTGACCGAAGACTCCCCGAGCTTCCGCCAGATAAAATGATTAATCGCACTACCGACGGAAGTTGTGTGCAGAAACCGTCTGAAAAAGTGTATTGTTAAATGGAGCGCTCATGAAATGAGAAGATGCTTTACTCGAGACGGGTATTAAGGGAGCAATAACCAGATAGTACGGCAAGAAACCTTTAGCAAAACGGTGAGATGCTTATCATAGTAGACAATTTCAACATACCTGCTCTTACGAAGGAAATCCGGAAGAGGGGATGTCGTACCGAGGAAGACGTCGGTTGTGTCAAAGACCATGGTCACCTTTCTGCCTTCAATAGCGAGCTTGGTGCATACGCTATGGAGAGACGAAATTAGTTCATGGTTCGACTGGGAACCACGACACTGACGCACTCCTGTGATGATTTACCGCCTCCTATGACCAGGACGCGCTGTTCGTCATCTGTGTTTCCGTTTTCGTGAGGCTTGACAGCAGCCAGAATGTCATCCAGACGTGAAGCAAACTGGGAAGAGTGTATCACCATCCCCCTGTAGCCGGCATCCTCAGCTGTCTTCGGGGATAGTTCCGCAGGTATTTTAGCATTGCTACATCCCTGGAAATAGGATGTCAGGAAATAGAGGCGGCATAGCTATCATGACGTACCCCAGTCGCCAAAATTATGCGAGAAAAGACAAGAACTTCCTTCAGGCGGGATAGCGCGTTCTCGACTAGTACACTCCATTTTCCCTCTGCATCCCGCGAAATATTGAGCACCTCCGTCTGTAGCTTGAACTTTGCTTTGCCCTCTAGGAAAGTCGCACTGTACTTCTCCATGTACTCGCACATGTCGGTACCTGAAAGCCGCCCACCAACTCTCGCCGCGTTTTCCGGTAGGGGCATCTCAAGACCAGAGAGACGATATTCGCCATGTACACTGCAAAGATGTTTATGAGAGCTCAGATGTCACGAAGCAGAATACGACGTACTTGTTTATGTATAAGCCAGGATACACACGCTGGCGAGCCCATGTCCCACCCACTGATTTGTCCCTCGAAATGAGAGTAACGTCGGTAAACCCATCTTTCAGGAGGACATGGGCATTGATGAGTCCTGCGACTCCAGCTCCAATGATCCCTATAGCTTCACCGAGGACAGCAGGGCCTGGCATTGGTGTGGACGTGTGAGACGGGAAGTGGGTGCCAGCAACGTGGTACGTATTGTTTAGTAGAATTAATAGAAGAGTTCCAAAATATGTTTCTACCCCCTGCAGTCTTTGAATCAACCCAGCTTTTGTAACTACTGAATCAACCCAGAAATTGAACTACTGATGTAACTAAATATGAAGTACTGATCCAACCCTATACCAAACTACAAATCCAACCCAGGTTCTTGATGTACTGAAGCAACCCTGCTTTTCAAGTTCAATTCTAGCATTTTAAAAGTACTGATACAACCTTTTTTCAACTTGTGATCCAACCCTTATTTCAGAGTGTAACAAAGTCNTGGATCAACCCCCATNATGATNAAGAATATGTACTGATCCAACCCTCATTATTCTGCTAGAAAAGTACTGANCCAACCCNCATTATCCTCTAAAAGAAAGTACTGATCCAACCCNCATTATNNTCTAANAGNAAGTACTGATCCAACCCNNATTANCCTCTAAGAGAAAGTACTGNTCCAACCNNNATTNNNNGNTNANAGAAANTACTNATCCAACCNNNANTTTNNGNTANAAGAAAGTACTGATCNAACCCNNNTTNTTNNNNTANNA